>PVKC010000624.1:0-62641 GCA_004027635.1 Crocidura indochinensis | reverse complement strand
CTACTACTTTAATAGAAGACCATTCCTTTATGAAACTATAATTAAATATAATAGTGGTTGGTCATAGTAAGGATATTTGGTTAATAAATCTAAAAATCATCCTTTCAAATATGTAATAAATTCAAATTTTCTTATATTTTTTATTGTTATAATGAATATGCTTTGTATCTTTTATTTTTACTTGCTTATGTTTTTTTTTCTTTGCTTTTAAATTTAGTAGTGGGGGAAGAATTATCTTAGTATTTACTTGCCTTGGGTCCCTCCTGTTGACTCTTAACCCACTGCACTGAATATTCAATTCACGGAATTCTAATTGCCATTCTCTTCAATACCTACAATGGCAGATTTTTGCCTCAGACTTCCTAGATTTCCTTGAGGACCTCTTAATAACATGCCACAATTCAAGGAGGCAAGGGAATGGGACAGTCTCTGGATTGAATATGCCAGGATTGTATTTAATCTCTAATTCCTTCAGCTCATTTAATCAAAAATAAAACTTTTTATAATGAATAAAGATTAAATTATTCAGAATTTCTGTTGATATAATCTCCATAGATACAATAAAATTATTAGATTTTGCTGCCACAGCCAGAAATTCTTACAGTTTCCAGTGCCTTTTATTATGAAGGTCACCATTTCCTTGCAATATATAGGAAAGATGCAGTATAGTACATGGAAAACCATGCACACTACCCATGGTCCCACCATTAGACAGTTTAATATTTTATTTTGTTGATTTGTTATAATATATTTATTAATATATGTTTCTTGAACTATTCTTGTATCTTTCCAATAAATTCTACCTGATTGTTATGTAAAATACTTTGTATGTATTCATAAATTTAAATGACTGGAATTTTGTTCATAATTTTTGTGGTTTTGTTTATTAGTGATTTGTCATTTTTATTGGTGGTGTTGATGTTTTTGTTCCCAACTAGATATGCTCAGCATTACTCCTGTATCAATGCTCAGCAATCTCTTCTAGCTATCTCAGAAGACCATATGGCATGCAGGGTTGGTCACATGCAAGGGAAGCACCTAACCTGCAATATTATTTCTCCAGTCCCTGATTGTCAGTGATAATGATATGTGTGTGTTTGTGTGTGTGTATGTGTGTGGTATTTTTTACTTTGATATCTTATCCTCTCAGAAAATTCTTGGGAAAATATTTATTTATTCTATTTGGGAAAAAACAAGAGTAAAAATGTTAATCGTTGAAGATTTGTTAGCACTCACTAATAATTCTCCTTGAATGATTTTTTTGTTTGGGGTCGATTTTAAATAATGTTTTAATCAAAAGCAATACTTTTTTTCAATTAGTTTAAATGACATTGTTCTGGTTTTCAATTTCTTCCTGATTTATTCTTTGGAGTTCACTATTTATTTAATATTCCAAATTTTAGATTATCACAATTAGTGGTATAACATTTTGCTTAATCTCTAATGATCATTTGTATCTCTTCTAATATAAGTTATTGCTTTAATTTCTAATCCAATTTATTAGGGTTTTGTTTACTTATTTATTTATTTTTCTGATCCTAGAAAAGCCTTTGTCTACTTTGTTTATTCTTTCTGATTAAATTGATCTTATATTAACTTTTAGGTTTATATTTAGCTGATTTGTTACATTGATTCTCTTCTTTCTACTGATTAATTTTTTAAATATTACTCTCCTTTTTTCATATATAATATTTGAACTATCATTGTATTTACACACTTTATACTTCTACAAAGACCTCCTGTTATATCATCAGGACTCACAGATCCATAAATTTCTTTATACCATACACGTCTAATTTTTCAAATTTTTTTAAATTTTTGATCACTCATTTAAATCTTAGTGTTATGAGAATTGCATAGAGTAATTTTTTATTTCATTCTATACTTCAAGTATGGAGAATGTCTTAATTATTATATATTTAAAATGAAGCACTTTTTCATCTTCTGAAAAATTTGCAATATGAATGTCCTTTCTCTTGACACTTGCCCATACATTTCTTACAAATCTAATAATTGTACTACTGAGCTCCATGTTTTTTGTTTGGTTACATATCAAATTCCCTGGCCTTGTTGATCTTCTTTCTCATATACATCCTCATTTTAGTGACAATCATTATTGTAATTGTTTTTAAGTTTTCATCAAAGTGTTTTTTTAACTTTAATATGCTTGTGGCTCTCTTTAGACTTTGTCTTTAGCTATGAAATACATGTTTTTGTACTAGGTTTGAATGGGTTAGGGGATCACAAGAAATTGGTGGTCATAAACTTCATGTTTCTCTTAAACTCTGATGATGAATGGACCTAGTTTAGAGCATATGGTCTTAGATGCAAGTGCTTACAGAAGCTATGATTTCAATGTCAAGCATGTAAGTTCTCATAATCAATAAAGACTAAGGTATATTATAGTTAAAAATGTTTAGCAGCAGAATGTTTTATATTTGTAAGTACTCAAAAGCAAATTATTTGAGGGTCTAGTGGATTGAGTAGAATCCTGCAATGCAATTTTACAAGTGTTTACAAGATTTGTGACACCAAATGGGCCTCTATTACAAAACAAATATTAAAAGTATGAGTGCCAATGGCACATTTTCACCTATATTTAGCAATTTTACAGAGTGATCTATAGCTTGATCTGGAAGGTATTCAGAGAACTCTAAAATGCCTACTCACTTATCCAAATAAGCCTTAGAGATATTGTGAGATGCTGTCATTTGGTAATGACTATGTGATCCTTTGCATCAAGTTTTAAATAAAATCCTCGATTGGTACATTGTCATGACGGTCCGTGGCAATTTTGCAATAAGTTTAAACAAGACCCAGAAGATAACCTGATTTCAAAGTCCAGGAGTGTCTATAGTGAAGGATGTAATAACAGCAGAATGATCTGCACAGAAGGTAGGTGTACCAGTTTCAGTTTCCCAATCCACAAATTGCAGTGAGACAAAGTTTATGACTGCACTATCATTTTAGAACCTATTGAAAAGATCTCAATCACAATGAATACCCACTATAGTTGAGCAGGCTAAACAAAAAAACAATGAAGTCAACTAAACAAACTTTGGTTTGGAAGCTATAGTGTGTGATTTCTGTAGAGAAGCTTTTTAGATTAGCAAAATATGTGATATTTTGAAAGTCTGCTCTGTTAGGAAGCATCAAGCAAGTCTCTTACACACCCTCTAACAATCACTCACCCTCACTTCCTAGACTAGGTTGTAAAGTTGAATACTTTGATCTCAATGAAAGAATATGACCTTGGGGTGTTACTCTGAAAGTGTTATCATATATGGCCTCCTTTCAAAGCTACAAGAGAGACGGAGATAGAGGCTGCTGGTGACTCAGTTGTTAATGAAAGTCTGATCCAATTCTTCTATTCTCCAGAACTAAATTTTAGATTTTGGAAATCTTCTCAATTGAACTGTGTAGTTCTGTGATGGAATTTGTCTTGGGAAAGGCATTTCTTTATTTTCAATGTGTCCCAGAATATCACTTCTGCTTTCTGTGTGTATGGGCTTAAATAAATATGTCCAAATTTTGCCATGGTCAGGAGGCCAAACACATGGGCTGTCTTTAGCCAAATTTACCCAATTTTCCAATTATTAATATTTCTTTTCTTCATTTTATGTATATATTAAGATATTTCATAATATGCTTAGAAAAAAATTATATTTAATATATCATCTCACTAAATTCAGAATTATATGTAAATATGCATCTATAAGTTTTCTCTTACAAAACAGTTATTTATTGTTACAAGAAAAATACCCATTCACTTACTGATACATAGATACAAATATACATACCAGTACAAAGACAGAACAATATCAGAAAACTCTATACATGGCTTCTATTTGTTATGAGCAATTTTCCCACCTGACAGATAACCATTATACACAGATTCTAATAATTTCTTAGAATGTTTTAGAGATCTTCCTTGAAGTTATAAACATAAATTTTATAGGGAACATTCATGAAGACTGGTAATTTGATAAATATTATATTCACTATTTTTTCTTGTGTTTTATTAGTCCTATTTTTAAAAGTTGGTTTTGATTCATTATAGTAAATAACCAAATTTTGTTAACCTATAGATACTATAGTTATGCTATGTATCTCAGTATATCTAATCTGGTATTAATAGAATTTTTCATATATTTTGTCAAATAACCCATGATAAAAGTTAAAAATGCTACACTGTACAATACAGTATCAATTTCTGTTGATATTGCCAATTTTTTCTACAAAGATAATTACAAAAATATTGTCACTTATTGATGCCTAATCATATTTTAAAACAATTTTTCTTGTATTTATTTTAGTAGGCAAATTAAATTATGTTATTAACATTTAATCTTGTATAGAGTGTCAGTTCTAATGAATTTTGACACTCTATATGTCAATATATAAGTAGGTATATCTACCCCTCTGTAATAGACTTTTCCATGTAGATATATCTATATCTCATGTTAATTTATCTGAATGATGATATTTTGGAATGGCCCCTACAGCCATTCCCTAATCACATACCTGTGTGTGAGTACATATTTTGAAATAATTAAAGTTATCTTCATGAGTTCTGATGCAATTAATGTAACACATATTAGTCAACTTAAAACATTTCATTCTCACTACCTGTGGTATAGGTATTAGTTTAAAATAATATTTGTGTCAGTTCAGTGTCTATTATAATTCACTATGGAATAAATATGACACATTTACTTTAACTCAACTTTTCAGAAATTTGACTAATGGTCCATTTAATGTTCCATGGAGTTGAACATTTTTATTATAGGCAGACTGGCAGCTACAATTAAAAAGTCAAGCTGTCAAAGTTGACAGTAGTGACTTTATTTCTAGGGAGGCATTATAGAAGTTTTCTCTCATATGTAAATTGAGTCCCCAAATTCCACAAAATAATAGAATACACAAGTAATTAAATAAAATTGCTCATTCTAATGCACATTGAAAGATTAATGTGATTACTGTGGTTTTAATGATATGCTTTGATAGAATGGTTTGAAAGAGTGTTGAAAAGGGGTAAGCACAGATTCAACAGCACTGAAACATGAGATCTAAGCTGCAAGCATTGAAATTTGTAATGTGCTTGTCAAGATGGCTGGTAGAGTGAAGATATGGGTGATGATGGAGTATTGCTTTCTGGTGATGGGACTTGAAAGTGGTAGTGGGATTCTTGTTAAAAAATATGCCTGAAACTCAAGTATAATACTTTTTATACTTTTATAAATTATGGTTCATAATAAAATTAAAAAGAAACAAATACAACTGGAGTGATCATGGTGAATTATATAATTTATTTTCTTCAATTAATGTGACTTTATTTCTTTAGATTCAAACTTTTTTATTATGCTAATTAGACTCTAAATATGTGTACATATTGGTGCCTATCAGTATATTCATTAAAACAGACGAATTAGCATACTTACCATTCATATAACAATTTAATTCAGGTTCTGAAATTTCATAAGTGAATGGATCTTACTTTCATAGTTTGAAGAAACAAATGGCAGATTGGCATTTCAGATTGGAATTTCCCTTATAAGACATGCATCTTCTTTTTTTTTCAATGTCTCTTTATATATAATTTTAAATAGGTATATATCTATATCTCATGATAGCTCTATATAAAGCAATACAGAGATCTATATCTGTGGACCTGTATAATTATATTCCATAATGAAAAGGAACACTCTCATAAACATAGTAGCATGTGTAAGTTCACTATACAGTGCATGGTATAATATTTACACTAAAGAGTAATGCATTATACTTGAAACTTCAATAACTCAAATCTTTTGTGAGATCTTTTTAATTTATTTTAAGGGTCATAGTTTACAAGAATGATAATAGCCAGATTTTAATTTGATCATGAATGGGGCTTGATTTATAAAGAAATGTTCAAAGGTGCTGATGATGTCTTTCTATCTCAGTAAAGACTGATTTAGTAAAGTGGATAGATTTGTCATAATTGAATAATTTAGTTTACTTTTGTAGATTTGTGCTTTCAGATGCTCTAACTAAAAAAAATTACTTCAACCTTTTTTGTTATGAATACACAAGATTTGAGAGGAAATTAGTGTCTAAAACATTTAGACATTAAAGACAAGTAAGATCAATTTATTAATAAAGAACACAAATATTCATGTATGTTTATAGAGCCATATATCAGAATTGACATTATTTATGTGTATTGTCTAAAAGCATAATTATAGAACAAGAAGATAAATGCATGAACGTAAACTACCTAAAGATGCTGTTTTGATTGCAGTTAATCTCTTATGAAGTTCATTGGTTTATGATTCCTCTTACTTTTTATTTCCATACTTATTTTAAAATTATCTATTTTAAAATAATTTATTATTTTAATTAATATCTGTCATATTCATTTTTTGGAATTCTGATCTTAATGAATTTTGAACACTTTATACATTTTAAAATTTCTACTTTATTACTCTATATTTGTAGGCTCTGACTATTTTTAAATCTCTGATCTCATTATGATATTTAAATTATTTTTCTCTAGTTGCTATTCCTTATTTTTTTGTAACAACTTTTAATGTTATGTTACAGTGACATTTTTTCTGCTTTGATTTTGAGTAAAATAGCTTTCTGATTACACCGGGATTCGAACCAAACACCTTTGGTCTTGGATCGGCTGCTTGCAAGGCAAATGCCACTGTGCTATCTCTCCGGGCTCACACATTTATTTTTCAAACTTCATTCTATCACAGAAAAAATATTTTTGGTTAAATATAGACTGTGTTTTAAAAATTAGCTACTAATGACCATTTTGAAAATATATAGTACTGTTTACAGTACAGTGACATTTTACTACATTCCTTTGCATTCATCTTGAACAAGATGGTGTTGACCTAATTTTTGAGGGAAAGATGACACACTCCATTTCACAATAAGTCAAATTATGACTAATTTGAGAGTCTTATATTCACAGTTGTTTACTGTAATTTTTCCACTTCATGCAAACACTACAATATTTACATCATATCCCTCTTGTTTTCTTAGATATACTGTATATTATAATCTGCAACAAAAAAAACCTTCTGTGTGGTATTATATATATATCTTGTTGGATAATATCCTTGAGCTTTTGGTTTTATTAGTAACGTTTATTTTATATTCTAATTTTATTTTGATATTCTAATTTTTTTTGTTTTGTTTTGGGGCCACACCCAGCAGCGCACAGGGATTCCTCTTGGCTCTATGCTCAGAGATCACTCCTGGCAGGCTCGGGGGACCATATGAGTGCCGGGATTCAAACAGATGACCTTCTGCATGACAGGCAAATGCCTTACCTCCATGTTATCTCTCCGGCCCCTTGATATTCTAATTTTATTTTAAAAAATTTAAAAATATAGTGGAATAGCTGTTACTACCAAATATTTGTAACAACTTTCCATTTCAGCATATATTTTTATACTTATTATTACTTATTATTAAACTATTAGTTTAATATTTATAATTTATATATTATATATGATTTACATATGTAACTATTATATATGATGTTATATTTAACAATAGACTTAATATTTCATTGTTAAATGTATTATTCCGGGGCCCGGGAGATAGCATGGAGGTAAGGCGTTTGTCTTTCATGCAAAAGGTCATCGGTTTGTATCCCGGTGCCCCATATGGTCCCCCGTGCCTGCCAGGAGCAATTTCTGAGCATGGAGCCAGGAGTGACCCCTGAGCACCGCCGGGTATGATCCAAAAAAACCAAAAAAAATGTATTATTCCGTATAACAATAATTCAATAATAATTTAAGTTATATTATGTTATATAAACATTGTATTAATATTTTAATAAAATATTTAAGCACCATGATTACAAGCATGTTTGTAGTTGGGTCAGTCATTTATTAATATTTATTTCAAAATTATAATGAATTTAGTTAAAATTATTTATGGGGAATATGTTCTGTATTTGTGTTTAATTTTGCTTTGACTTTTCTGATATTCAGTAATCAATAAAATACTTGTATGGCATTTCTAAACAAAGCTTCCAAATATGAGAAATATATAACTAATATATTAATTAATAAGCATTGGATATATTAAAATAAAGTTCTGTTATTAAATACAAGAAAATAAAAGCTCTGTATAGCTCGTTAAATTATAATAATTCTGTGGTTGTCAAATAGTTTTAGTAAATCACTGAAAAATATATTTAATATGTAGTTACTACTTCAAAGTGTATATGTGTTATATACTTAGAGATTTATGTTGAGAATGTTTTTCTAATTTAAACAGTTTTGGGGGGATTTTTTCAGCTAGAATATTCAGGAAGAATAGAATTTAGATATTTTATATTACTTTTATTTTTAAATTTTCATATTAGTGATGTTTCAAGTTTCCACAAATAGGAGATAAGATACAATTTAAGAGCATAAGGTTCTTGGGGCCTGAGAGATGTCACAGCAGTAAGGCATTTGCCTTGCATACATCTGACCTAAGACAGGCTGCAGTTCGATTCCACAAGGTCCTCCAAGCTAGGAGCAATTCCTAAGCACATATCCAGGAGTAACCCTGAGCGTCACAGAGTATGGGCCCCAAAACAAAACAAACAATCCAAAAAGAATATAAGTTTCTTGCAATGCATTATGGTTAACTCATGTCACTACCACGCTGAGTACCCAGAGCACTGCCAAAGTGACCTCTGACCAACAGAGCTAGGATTAAGCCCTTATACCATTGCCAGGTATGTCCTTAGGAAAACAAACAAAAGAATAAATATAGGTATCCAGAAATGTCATAAATAATATTACATTTCTAGATCTTTTAACCAGAATTTAAATAGGAGTAAATATTTACTATCTTTTTTTTTTTTTTTGGTTGTTTTGGTTACACCTGGCAGTGTTCAAGGCTTACTCCTGGCTCTGCACTCAGAAATAGATCCTGGCAGGCTCGGGAGACCACATGGGATGCTGGGATTTGAACCATAGTCCTTCTTCCCTACCTCCATGCTATCTCTCCAGCTCAGTAAATATTTGCTATCTTATTTTTTGGGTTACATTTCTAGATCTTTCAACCAGAATTTAAATAGGAGTAAAGTATTTTTAATTTTATAATTTCATAATCATTCATCCCATCACATCATCATTCAACTGATAAGAGAGATAGAAAAGGAAATGAGATAAGAAAGAACAAAAGTGTAATAAAAAAGCTGGAAACAAAGATTGATTGTACTTAAAATGAAAGATATTAGAATATCTCTGTGTTCTTGTTACCACTAAAACCCAACTACAATTATGTTTGTAATCATGGTGTTTAAATAAAGAAATTATAAAAAAGTAAAATCTAAAATATAAAAAAATTTACATATGGCTTTGGTCATATACAGAATTATTTTCTTAATATAAGCTATAAGCTTAAGGTAAGTTCTCACACTTACAATTATCAATTTCAAAGCCATAAAGAAAAAAATTCACTTTTGAATAAAAAGCTTTCGATACTTGGCAACTGAAACTCTAGCAGACATTCTTCACTGATATTAAATGATAATACTAAGCTAATTACTACTTGTTTTATATTGTTGAAAAATAACAGTATAGTGTAAAATGCCGGAATGATAGCACAGCGGTAAGGTGTTTGTTTTGCACTCAGCTGACCTGGGTTCATCTTGGGTTCGATTCCAGGCATTCTATATGGTCTGGATCCTGCCAGGAGAGATTTCTGAACACAGAAACAGGAGTAAACCCTAAGCGCCACTGGTGTGTCCCAAAAACAAAAACAAAGAATCAAACAAAAACAAAACAAGAAAACAGTGTAAAAGTCTTTATTTTATTTATTCATTATTATTTATTGCTTTAGGGACTGAAGCGATCGTCATGGTGTTTGTTTGCCTTGCACGCAGCTGACCCAGGAAGGACCTCGATTTGATCCCAGGCACATCCCATATGGTCCCCCAAGTCAGGAGCGATTTCTGAGTGCATAGTCAGGAGTAACCCCTGAGCACTACTAGGTGTGGCCCAAACACCAAAACAACCGCTTTATTTAAACATATTGAGGAAAATTGATATGATTCTTTAATATATACTTTATTTATAATTCATACTATATAAAATAATAACTATATTATATGTACTTATGTAAATACAGTATAAATTAATTACATATCTAAATGCTAAATATACATACAGAATGTATTTGCATGCTATTTTTCTAAAAATATATATAAATATTGCAAGAAGTATTGCATTGTTCTTTTAGTTTGAGGGTCATACATAGTGATGCTTAGGAGTTATCCCAGCTCAGTGGTTGGAATCACTCTAGTATTAATTAAGATACATGATGGAATTGAATATAGGATTTCTACATTAAATCATATGCTCCAGTCCATAGTTTTTCAGTCCTATATACTTTATTAATTTGAAATATTGCCTTTAAATATTTTGTGATTATATACTATTAATTAGCAGTGATGTGTTTTTATGAATTACTATACTTTTATACTCTTGAAAATAAAGAGAATCATTGTTTTTATAACTTGTTCTTTAATTGGTAATTATATATTTAATCTTATTACATTTAATGTAAGCATCACTTCTGCTTGGAGCTGAATGCAAAATGTGAACTTTTTTCTGCATAGTTTTTGAAAGATTTTTTATGTTTTTGCAAAAATATCGCAAAGACTTATTTGACTATTGAGGAAAGATTGTAAAAATGTTTACAAAGTAACATTTTATTAAATAAAAGTTATATAGACAAAGTAAAAATTCACAAGTAATATTTGTAGGCTATAATTCCCAAGCAGCTAAAAACTTTTAGAGTTCATGTAACTTTTTTTCTTGGTACAGTATACTACCATATTTGTTATACTTTAATATGTGTTAGTTTTTAGCAATGCTCTTTTATTAATACCAGCTGGGGTAAAAACATTCCTCCAATTCAGGGATTGACTCAGCAGTAAATAATTTATTGTTCAGAGTCTGGTAATTCTACTATTTTTTTTATGAATTTCTATAAGTTCTTGCTTCTTTTCAAAGCTAAAACTTCCGAGAATAAAATAAATGTGTGAATAGTGTTACTGATGTTACTTCTTATGCATTAGCTTTCTAATGCAGAAACAAATAAGTTCATTAAGTTTGTCTATATGTTTATCCATTGTATAATAGAAAATTTTTCCGATATGAGCTACATTTTCAATTCCAATTTTACTCCTCATACAAGTTCTATTGTCTTATGATTAACTATTTATAATAAATATTTATACAAATAAAAATATATTATATATAATACACTATAAATATTAGCATTATATATTATTTATATTTTATCCTTATTTTATGTAGGCATTAAATTTAATATCTCTGTATATATGGTACATACATATGTTTAAATTTGTACTTGCATGTTATTTGAACATATATGTTATACTTGTTACATTGATAAAATCTTGATTTCATCAATCTTTTTTACTTTTATATCTTTATTAATCAAGCTATTATTTTTTCTAGAAGGCTTATCTCAGTATGCTCTAGAGTCTAGATATATGTTGAGGTACTCACAAAACTCAAGAAATTGGGGCCTGGGAAATAGCATGGAGGTAAGGCGTTTGCTTTTCATGCAAAAGGTCATCCGTTCGAATCCCGGTGCCCCATATGGTCCCCTGTGCCTGCCAGGAGCAATTTCTGAGCATGGAGTCAGGAGTAACCCCTGAGCACTGCCGGGTGTGACCCAAAAACCAAAAAAAAAAAAAAAAAAGAAAAAATCAAGAAATTGGCAGTCTTTAAATATACCTTTTCTTAACATCTCAGATACCCCCCCAAAAAAGCATTCCTAAATAATTTATTTTTCTTTCATTAGTTACTATGGGTTAAGCACATGACAATTCTTGGGTTACACTAGCTAGATATTTCTTTATTCAAAATATCTCATATTAACTGAATTAATTTAGTTTTACCCATTTGTTAATTGTAGGGGAGATTGGGCCACATATAGTGTGCTTAGAGGCTACCCTAATTGTACTCAGGAACAGTCATTACTATTGTCTTATGGTGGGGATTGAGTTGGGGTCTACAAGATGCAAAGTAAGCTACCATATTTTCCGGCATATAGAACGACTGGATGTATTAGACAACCCCCTACATTTCCTGCTAAAATATAGGGTTTGAGCACCGGAAAGCCGCATAACAGCAATGACACCAGCAGCTGGATGGGATGCAGGGCTCCATAACTCAGTTCCTCTGTGTGCCCTGAATGAGGAATCAGGACAGGCAGAGGACTGAGTGATGATATCTGGCAGCTGCATAGGTTGCATCAGTAAGAGGGGGGCGGATCACTGGTCTCTGAAGCTGGAGTAAGTTTCATCATGCCGTATACCAGAGTATAAGACAACTCTTGATTTTTAAGAAGTTTTTTATGGGTTAAAAAGTCGTTTTGCATGCTGGAAAATACAATACTTAACACCTGTGCTATTTTTCTGGTCTTATTCTTTAGGTATTACACAGGTATACCACAAGCTGAGAAATGTAAAAAAATTAAATTTTAATTGATGCTATATTTGTACATTCATATTTTTAATGTACAGGTAGATTATGCAATACTTTATTTTATAAAAGAACATTTTCTCCATTGAACCTCACTAAATTAGATATAATGTTTTTAAAATAGACAATGATAGTAAACTTTTAAGAACTTATTTAAGTCAAGGTACTGAAATAATACATAAATGTGACTCAAGCAGCATTCTGTTTAGTAAATGTACAAGAGTTTTGATGATCTATATATAATAAAAGACATATAAAAGATGCCCAAGGAAAAAGAACAATTCAAAGTTATTTTATTTTTCTTTTGTTTTTAGTTTTTGGGCCACAGCCGGTGACGGGTTACTCTTGGCTATGTGCTCTGAAATCGCCCCTGGCTTGGGGTACCATAGGGGATGCCAACGATCAAATTGAGGTCTGTCCTGGGTCAGCTGAGTGCAATGTAAACACCCTACCACTGTACTATTGCTCCGGCCTCTCAAACTTATTTTCAACAGTAATTTCATTCATTTAATATCATAGAATTAATTTATCAGAATTCTAGATACCATACCTATACCTAATAATGTTTAACATATCCCTATTTGGGGGAATATAGATGTGTACTATTAATACTTATATAATTATCTTCTTTCCAATCCTTAAGCTTGGTAATTTTAAAAAATAATATGTATTGTTAAAAAGATGATGTTTTTGCAGACAATCATATAGAATAAAATCTTCCAGCTGCTTTCATTTGTTTGTTTTCGATTTGATCTTTTGATCTATATGTGGCAATGCTCATAGTGTAAGTAACTCCTGGTTCTGAAAACAGGACTCACTCCTGATGCTGCTTTGGGTTCCAATATGGAATGTTGGAGATCTAAGATGAAACTGAGTCTACTTTTTAAGCAAAGAGTACTATTACCCATTACATTACAGCCACACTTAAGCGTTTATCCAATGTGAATTGCTTTTCTTTAGGAGGGGGGTCCCAAACTAGAATACAATGGCGACTTTGTAGTCCAATCAGCTGTAAGGGTATGTGTGGCCAAAAGACGTTTTACTGCACAAGTCTAGCAATGCTGGCATTAACTAAGTCTTCAACCAATGGTTCTAAGAGATCTATGCAGTCTCAGGATAGAACTTAAGTCTTTGCGTTTACCAAAAAGGAGCTTGAGCCCTTTAGGCTAACAATTTTAATGCCACTTTACGTAAAAATAAAGTGTTTAATATTTAATTCTGAGGAAAGCTATGGTCTACTTTATGGAAAGTTATAATATACTAAGGTAAGTTAGGGATATTTCTCATAAGCCCCTGCCCCCAAAATGAAAAGCACTTTGATTGCCAGCACATCCAGAGCTGCACCTTTAGTAGAGTTACTCAGGAGACTTTGAGATATCATAATTGGCAAAGACCAAAAATTTTAATATTGTGTCCCTTTTGGACAAATATTATGAAAGTAACCATATTGTATTTGTTCCCGTTTTGTTTCTTCACGTCAAAATAAGATGTATGAAGTGTGCATAGGAATTTGTTCGTAATTTTTGTTTTTACTATAGTCTGGCCCTCCAATGGTCTGAGGGACAGTGAACTGGGCCCCTGTTTTAAAAGTTTGAGGACCCCTATATGGTATGAGTTGGGATGTTTTTTCAAAATAAATTGACCTTTAAAAATTCACGTTTTTCTCTTTTCCAGAATATTGTACAGTTTCAATGAAGCAATATATACCCACTTCATGTTGATTTATTTCATGTGGCTATCTTTAAGTTTCTGCCATTTTTTCACAACCTGATAGCTCATATTTAGTATTGAATAACATACTATTGTTTAAATGGTTCATGTTCATTTAAAGATTTACCAATAGATATTCATCTTATTTATTTTCAGCATTGTTCAATTAATTCTGGCTTATTCTCTGGGATCACTCCTGACTATTCATGGAGTGAACATATTTAGATGCCAGGATCAGCATTGTAGAAGGCAAGCACAGTAAGGCCTCCAGTGTCTATGGTCTGCATTACATATAATTTATGTAATATACTATACAAATATAAATATTAGATGACATTTTAAATGTGTACCCAATCTTAAATTATAGAAATCCAACTGTTCCTCATTGTAAAACATTATTCAAACAATAATTTTGTTTGATTGTGTTAATTTTTCTCCTTTAAAGACTTTGTTTTTGAGGTTCTATTTCTGACCTCTCTAATTTATCCCATTGATACATATTTTCTTTTCTCAATAACATACTATATTGAATACTTATGCATTATCAATTATATTGGAATTCAATATTTTAAATGCAATAATTTAATTAAGTTTTAGTTCTGTGTTGATTATTCTAGCCCTTCTAATTTTTTTTTTTTTTGGTTTTTGGGCCACACCCAGTGACGCTCAGGGGTTACTCCTCGCTATGCGCTCAGAAGTCGCTCCTGGGTTGGGGGACCATATGGGGAACCGGGAGATGGAACCGCGGTCTGTCCTAGGCTAGCACAGGCAAGGCAGGCACCTTACCTCTAGCACCACCGCCCGGCCCCTGCCCTTCTATTTTTAATCTAAAATTTAAAATTAAAATTTCCAGATACTTGCAAGATAATTCTTATAGTTTGATTAATATCATATTCTGTCTCTGGATCAAGCAGGATTAATAATTTTCTTTGCAATATTATTTGTCTTTAAATATAGACTATAAACTATTTTTATTTTGATTATCTCATAATTTTTTAGACATTGATTATATTTTGCTTGATCTAATTTTAGAGTGTTAAGTAACTTATTATTTATTTCAAATTTCTCTGACTCATTACTGACAAGAAAAACAATTGACTTGTATATAATATTCTGGTACTATATTCCCTTGATATAATTGCTTCAGTTTAAAATAGAGTATTTCTGAGGTCAGGATGTCAAAGAAAAAAATCTAGTATTATTATGTGTAAAAATGGTGTTTATTTTTCTCTTTTGTATCAAATTAATATTAGATATTATCAAGAATGTTTAGTAAATCTTTTGCCACACCCAGTGACACTCAGGAGTTACTCCTGGCTATTGGCTCAGAAATCATTCCTGGTTTAGGGAACCATATGGGAAGTCTGGAATAGAAACTGTGTCCGTCCTGGGTCAACCAAGTGCAAAGCAATTGCCCTACCACTGTGCTATCACTTCTGCAAATCTGTGCAAAGTATTTTTATCCATCAAAATTTATATCATCACTTAGTTTTCCATGGGTTTATTGAGCTAAATTTATATATATATATATATATATATATATATATATATATATATATACACACACACACACACATATACATATATAGTATATATGTCTCTGTGTTTCTAAGTGGAACAAGTATGATCTTTTATTATTCACTTATAAAGCACAATATCATAAAATTTTACATAAATTCAATTTTAATTTTTGAATGCCAAAGAGTACAGTTGGCAGGCTTTGTAACTGGTATATGGTTATAGTTATCCAAACTGAGTTACATAGTGAAACTACTATACCACTTCATATATATTAAAGGACTTGGAAGTAAAATTTGTTGCTGCTATTCTCTATATAGTATCAATTATTATGGTGTGTAATAAATATATCATTGTTATTTTAATTGTTGTTTCACTAATGTTAAATGACATAAGCAGTTTTCATGTTGTTCTCATTAAGCCCAATTTGCTAAAAATTGTTTTTATTTTCTATTTTTTATTTTAGTGTTGAGTTTTAGAAATTAGTATATAGTTTTGTATTATTTCTGCCATGTATCTAATTTACAAATATGTATTTCCTATTTTGTCAATTATCTTCTAAGTGTATTATCAGTCCTTTACAAAGAAAATATTTTAGTTGGATAAACTTTATTTTTGCACTTTTATTTATCACATTTATAATGTCAAGTGTAAGAATCTTCTCCCTCCATCTGTACAACTAAAAATGAACACCCATTTATTTTCTAAAATTCATTTGATCCGTTTCATATTAAAATTCCAGACTAAGTTTATTCCTTTTTTTTTTTTCTTTTTGGACCACACCATGTGACTCTCAGGGGATATTCCTAGCTATACGCTCAGAAATTGCTTCTGGCTCGGGAGACCAAAAGGGATGGCAGGGTTTGAACTGAGGTCCATCCTGGATGGATCTGGATCGGCCAGGTGCAAGGCAACACCCTACTGCTGTGTCATCACTCTGATCCCTAAATCCATTCTAGTTAATGTCTTAATTAAATGGGTTATGAAAAATGCTTTTTTAAATTGATTCCCAATTATTTAGCCTACCATATTTTCCAGCGTATATGATTACTGGGCGTATAAGAAGACCCCCTAATTTTCCTGTTAAAATATAGGGCTTGGGCTATATTTGCCATATAAGACTACCTGTCTTTTAATGCACACCATTAGGAGAAAAAAAGTAGAACCCTCAAAAATTAACAGTATATGTTTAATGAAGCTAGACTTTGAAGTGTCAACAATCATTTTACATTTGCAATTTGTAGTGATTTATTGTGATTTTGTGTGTGTGTGTGTGTGTGTGTGTGTGTGTGTGTGGTTTTTGGGTCACACCCGGCAGTGCTCAGGGGTTACTCCTGGCTCCATGCTCAGAGATTACTCCTGGCACGCACGGGGGACCATATGGGGCACCGGGATTCGAGCCGATGACCTTTTGCATGAAAGGCAAACGCCTTACCTCCATGCTATCTCCCGGGCCCCTGATTGTGATTTTTTAATTGTGATTTACATTGAGAGCAGGGAGAGAGCAGCTATCTGGGGGTGCAGTGGTGAACAGAACTGCTAGAGGGAGACAGAGTGCCTCCTCTGTGTCTCATAAAAGCTGAACAGAGGACCAAGCACCCAAAAGCAGTGTACCAGCGATGATACCTGGTGGCTGGATAGGATGTAGTACTTGGTAACTCATCTCCTCTGTGTGCCCTGAAAGATAAATCAGGACAAGCAGAGGACTGAACACTGGAAAGCTGCATACCAGTGATGGCTGCTGAATGGAATTGCAGCACTCGGTAACTCAGTCCTCTGTTTTTGCCCTGAAAAGTGAATCAGCACAAGCAGAGGACTGAGTGATGACTCCTGCAGCTGGATGGGATGTGGAGATAAGTGGAGGTTGGATTGCTCTTCCCGTAAGTTGGAGTAAGTATCAGCATGATGTATACCTGCGTATAATGTGACCCTGACTTTTAAGAAGTTTTTCATGTGTTAAAAAGTAGTCTTCTGTGCAGAAAAGTAAAGTAATTTTAGAACCAATTGCTACAATTTTATCCTTTATTTTTTTGAAGTTTAAGAACCGTTTTATTTAGAGTATATAATGTAAAAGTAGGTCCCTTGAATAGCTAAGTTATAGCATAAACATTTCTTTTGATATTCTTTTAGAGTTAGATTTGTTTGTTTGTTTGTTTGGGCCACACTCATTGACTCTCAGAGGTTACTCCTGGCTATGCACTCAGAAATAGGTCCTGATTTTGGGAGTACCATGTGAGACACAGATGCCTTACCTCTAGCGCCACCACTCTGGCCCCATAGAGTTAGATATTTTTAGGTGCCTTTAACTGTCATTTGAACTTCTTATTTCTGAACTCAATAGCTTGTCTCCAGTTTTCCCTGTAATCACTCAAATTCCATAGATACGTTGCTGGACTTTGAACCAATGAATATATTACTAGTCAAAGGTACCATTTATCCCTAGACACCATTTACTGTCATATTTATAGATAGCTTATCCTAAATTGTTATTCTATTATTAATGGTTACATAAGTATGCCCATAGTAGAATGGGACTAGTTTTCATTGTAACAGATTCATTTTCAAGCTGTTATTTATCTCTCCCTTGTTATTGACAAATACTTGTGAAATGGAAATAAAAAACAAAAGAGTTTGTTTTTCATTCCTGAAATTGGAAGAGAAAATTTGTTTTGTGAATTAATATGTCTATGTAAAATTACCAATGCTAGCTGCAACAGAGACTGAGAAATGAGCTTTACTGACTTCAGAAAGAATATAATATGAATTATATTAACAGCTGTTTTCTACCATATTTATCTGTGGATAGTTTTAATAATTGGTGAAAAGAAGTTATAAGGCTTTTATGATTATTTTAATTTATATAAAAATGTGAAATTTCTGTCTCTAATCAGAAATTAAAAGCTAGACATCTATTTTTTTTTTAATGGTCTGCCTAGCAAGAGGACCAAGAATGTCACCAGAGATTCTCAGTTAGTTACCCAGGCTCACGGTTCAACAGAAAGATCAAAAAACTGTATTGCATTGTGCCCTCTGGTGGTTGGATACCCAGGCTACTCCAGGTTATCTCAAATGTTCTGTCATTGATTGTGTTACCAGGAATGTAATTGTAGTGCTCTGGGAAATATATGGTGTCAAAAATCATGTTCAAGTCATAAAATAACCACTGCACTATCTCTCCTCTCCTGAAACCACTTTTATTTGTGAACTAGAAATAAAACCATAAAAAATTTACAGTCCCTATAAAAATGTAAAAATCATAAGTCCCATTATTATTTTTGCATGACTAAACTTTCTTATCTATGATATTCTGAAATATATTAAACATCCTCAGAAGTAAAAAAGATGGAGGGTGTTTAAGTATGCATACACTCCGAAATTTATTCTTATCTTGATGAGCCATGGATTTTAAATTTTTGTTTTAGAAACTATGTGACAGATCTATTTATGTTATGGCTCTGAAAGCTGAAGTTTATATGAGACGGCAACTGCAAATTGGTAGAGGCAATAAAAAAAAATGCAGCATCTTTAACCCTGCAGTTTTGCTCTTCCCACCACAAATTATTTCATGTTAGGAACAATATCATCCTATGATATGTGATAAATGCTAAAATAGACACACCAAGTTGCACATAATACTATAGTCAATAAAATTTGAAAGAGCAGAGGCCAGTTAATTCAAGGTATTTTCCTATATAAGTGTTTTCATCAGTTATTTTTAATCACTATCTAAAAATATTCTTGCCAAAAATGAATTCTCAGGAAAGGTCTATTATATAAAACATAATGGAGTACTGTCATATTCTAAAATCACATGTTCAGCATTTTGTAATTACTCGTGCTTATTGTGTGTATGAAATGTAGCATATTAGTAAACTTCCTATATTACAATGGACTATTATTTAGTCTTTGTTAGGATTTATTGGACTTGAATGGTACTTTGTGTGTTATTGTTTTTCTCCCTTAATCTTAAATTAAAAATATAATTGTCTTCTCAGCTTTCTCTTAATGAACCACTATACATTACAGTTCTTTAGAGAATTGGAGTGCAATAAATGAACAATTTGGCAGAGATGAGAGAAAACTCATCCCTGGTTTCTATTTTAGTAATATTTATGAGATTAGAAGATTATATAAAAGGATGTCTACTTATGGTCAATTAACAGACTTTTAAGAATATAACATATATATTAAACATTTTATGCTTAAATTATAAACCTAGAGATCAAGATAAATAATAACAGTGGTAAATGTGCCTGATTTATAGTTAGAATACAAATATAACTAAATTCAAGTGAACAGAATTAGAGACATGTTTAAAATGGTGTTGTGAGGCTGAAGAAATTTTAGAATAGGTAGGGTGTTTGTTGCCTTGCATGCTGCTGACCAGGGTTTGTTTGTTTGTTTTTGTTTTTGGGTCACACCCGGCAGTGCTCAGGGGTTACTCCTGGCTCCATGCTCAGAAATTGTTCCTGGCAGACACGGGGGGGACCATATGGGGCACCGGGATTCGAACCAATGACCTTTTGCATGAAAGGCAAACGCCTTACCTCCATGCTATCTCCCGGGCCCCCAGGGTTTGAACCACTGACGCCCTCCTTCCCAAACTGACTCCCTGAGATTGCCAGAAGAGATTCTTGAGCACAAAGCCAGGAGAAAGCCTAATACACTTCTTGGTGTGGCCCCCAAATTCAAACAAAGAAAAATGGAATAGAGAAAAATTTTTGAAAATTTGACTGATTAACAGAGTAAAATTTTCTCTTTTTCATTTTTCTTTGTTTTGTTTTTGGGAGGGGGCGCACCCAGTGGCACTCAGGGGACACTTCTGGCTCTTCGTTCAGAAATCACCCCTGGCTCAGGAGATTGTATGGGACACCTTGGATCAAACCCAGGTCTCTCCTGGGTCAGCCACGTGCAAGACAAATGCTCTACTGCTATGCTATCTCTCCAGACCGCAGAGGAACTATTTCAATATATAGGGTACAATTCTAAATTTTTAAATCAAAGTGCACAAATCACTATTTCAAAAACATATCTGTGGGGCCAGATCAATGGTATACTGGAGAGGGCATTTACTTCGCATACAGCCCACTTGTTTGGTCCCAAAACAAAACAAAACATATATGCATATTATATATATGTATATATATATATATATATATGTAAAATATATATGACTGTTGCAAGTCAGCCCCTGAAGAGGTTGACTGATGGAGGGATGGAGGATGAGACCTTTCTCCTCCAGCTCGGACCACACTTCTATTACCCTTTTTTGTCGGTGTTTCTGAGGTGAATGTAGCGGGAAGAAAGCCAACAGGCAGTCAGGCTTCCGAAGAAAACAGCTCTTTATTCCGGGAAGAGGCCGAAGTCCAAAGGCCTAAGACTAGGCCCAGGAAAAAAGCCCCTCGTCTTCCACAGACCCTTGCTTTTATGCCCCAGAATCAGGTACTACCCAATGGTGGGATCAGGTACTACCCAATGGTGAGAGTAGAATCAGGTACCAACCTAGGGTGGGAGCAGAATGCCAGGTCACACCCTAGGGTAGGGCACATCACTGAACAGAGTAGGGTCAGTAACATAACAATCCCATTAAAATGTTTACGTACACAACATATGACAACTGTGACTAAATTCTTGAAAGAAGCAAACTCAGAGTAGTATCCACATATTAGGCTCATATTAATATATTTTTCCATTTTATATAATAATCTGAAATTATAATCTGATATAAAAACATAATTTTATATAAATTTCTATATATGTTATATGTAATATATATATATGTTTATCTATATTCACTGAGGCAATTCAAATTTCTGGGATCTAAAAAACTTGAATTACCACAAAAGATACTAGAAAAAATAAGTGTGATCTACATATACTTAATGGGATACAATACTATTATAAAAGATATTGGAATAGAAGAAGTTGCAAACAGAACAAAAGTCCATTTTGAGTGAAATCAGTTTGGTAAAATTATCATTTATTTGCATGATATAAAGAAACACATTCAGATAAAAATAAATTGTTATAGGCAACAGAACTGAAATGTTAGTCTGTTAAGCTGAGTTTACAAGGATAGAGGCCATTAGAAATTGAAGTTTACAAGGACAGAGGCCATTAGAAATTGAAAAGGAGGATTCTTTGGTATGCTTAAGAGTAAATGGAACAGGAGAATATTTCGGTACATTTAGGAGTAAAATTGACACGCTGATTGTGCTTGTGATATCCATACATGAAGGTATAATTAACTTACCATAACTCACAGCAGTTCAATAAAAACTGGAGAAAAAAATGTTTTGAGGACAGAGTAAAAGGTGAGATCTAAGACCAAAGAGGAGGTGGCACTCAGTTTAAAAGTCATTCATTACACAAGTATTTCAAGAAAAATTATGATTTTTTTCTATGATTACAATCAGGTTATAATTTCAGATTATATCAAATGGGAACATATATCAATATGTTGAATCTCCCTGCCTAATATGTGGATACAACTCTGAGTTTGCTTCTTCCTTTCAAGAATTTTGTCACAGTTAAAATGTATGCCCCAATTTTTTTTTGTGAACTATCACTTGTGCAGATAATAAATTGTGTCCCTTGCTTTCAAGACTTCATGCTTGCTTTAATTCTCTCTCTTTACCATATTTAATTTTACAGCTTAATACTTCATGGTTTCATTTTTTTTGTTTGTTTGTTTTGGTTTTGGGGCCACACCCGGTGACTTTCAGGGGTTACTTCTGGCTATGCACTGAGAGATTGCTCCTGGCTTGGGAGACCATATAGGAATCCAGGGATCAAACTGTGATCTGTCCTAGGCTGCCGAGGGCAATACAAACACCTTACTTCTTGTGGCACCGCTCCGACCCCATGGTTTCATTTTTTTAATTTGGATCTTGAAATCATAAAGTTGATTCTTCACCACGTTGAGAAATCATAAAGTTGATTCTTTGTTCTCAGAGAAATATTTTCTCTTTGCTTTTATTGGGCCACACGGGTGACCTTCAAGGGCTACTCCTGGCTATGCACTCAGAAATCGCTCCTGGCTTAGGGGACCATATGGGATGCCAGGGTATCAAACCAAGGTTCATCCTAGGTTAGAGTGTACAAGGCAAACACCCCACCACTTGCATCACTGTTCAAGCCCTTCAGAGAAAGTTTTGAGTTCACTCTTTAAATCAATAAATAAATGGAAAAGCAAATGAAAATGAGATGAATTATTAAAAAGTCACCTTATATTACATAGAACTGATATGATAAATATGAGGTCAAGTTTACTCTAAGAGGCAATGAAGAAATTAAAGGGTCTTGAAGAGAATTGTATTACATATTAAGTTATGCATGAAAACCACCATCAACTTAATAGAGTGTAGAAGTAAGATCAGAAGTAGGATTTATAGGTGAAAGAATAATGTGACTAAGAGTAGTTTTAGAGCTGTTAATGATCAATTAAGTAACAACTATATTTTTAAAATAGATCTCCAAAATTTTGCATTGATATTATATATCTAATATAATAAAGATAAGGTTAAAGTATGAATCTTAGTAGTTGAACTGAAAGCTGAATGATAGTTCCATTTAGTTAGAAGACTACATAGTGGTTTATAAAGGGAATAGGATTAGGTTTCAAAAGGGAACATCAAGAGTCTATTCTATTCTGAAGGTTTGTTATTCTCTATTCCCATTGTTGTTCTATTTAAAGAGGTTCACCATAGATGTAGGAAAAAGTGTTCTCTTACAAAGATAGTAAAATAAGGTCAAGAATGGATCATCAATTTGAAATTTATGGAACAAGCTATTAAAATTATATATCTGACTTATAGGACTTATAACAACTCAACAGGATGGAAGTTAATAGCATTATTACAGCTAAATTCACTTGTCAAATGGGAACAAGCAATTTAAATATTTTGTGTGTGTATGTTTCAGAGCCATATTATGTTTCTATGTCACATGATGAAACATGGAGCTTGACAATACAACAAATAAAATTTTAGAGAGGATTGGACATTATTCAGAATGATACATTTAGATTTGCATATTACAATGATAAGATTGGAAAATAGCCCCACCCAAACTTGAAAAGTCTGTCAATAATCACGTACATTGGTGAAGTTTTATGCCTGCATTAAACTATTTTTCATTAGTCTATATATTGATATATTTTGTCAATATCACAGTGATATAATTAAAAGTATAATTTTAATTAAAATATTTAATGAAAAAAGCTTAAGGGAAACACTATTAATGTACTCTGAAGTGTAGTTTCATTTTAAAAATAATAATACCAAAGAGAAGAAAATAATGGAATTTAACTACATATTTATTTTCAAGATATTTCACCGCACTAAATAGTTTTGGGATTGACTCAGCCTTTTTACACTAAGTTCTAGTGGTAGCTACATTTCATTTTCCTCTGAAAATCGTTTAGCACAATTCTGGCACATGCAGTTTCTCCTAGGGTTTGTTTCTTCCCTGGTAGCTTGGGAAATTCTAGAGCTTTCTCAAAATGGGCAGGGGGAAGATTTTCCTTTATGGAGAAAGGCACAGGAGTTCACAGTGAAACTCAGTATCTCCAACAGAAAAGGTCTACAATTTAAACTTACCTAACTGGCAGGCCACAAAGTTTGTTACAGATACTTAGATCCTGGGATATGTAGCCTCTAATGACACCACAAGGTGGCTGGGTGACACCTCAATATTTTATCCAAGTGTCAGTCCAGTAGGATAAGATCTGATGAAAAGTTACATAGTAATAAAACAAGCTCAGTGAACCTGAGTTTAAACTCAATGAACCTTGATTTAACGCAGAAGGTTTAAATTCTACCAACCACAGCCAAATAAATTCTTAGTGACTTTAATAATATCATAGGGAAATAGACGATTCTTTCAAAATGATCCTCGTATATCAAAATTTTAATAATTTCATTTGAAGATATTGTGTAACAAACAATCTGAAATAAGTTTTTTATAAGTTCAAGGGGAAGGCTGGGTAGTGAGTGAGGAATTAGCAGAAAGGTAATTGAACTTTTTTTTTTTTTTGATTTTTGGGTCACACCCGGCAGTGCTCAGGGGTTACTCCTGGCTCTATGCTCAGAAATCGCTCCTGGCAGACTTGAGGGACCGTATGGGATGCCGGGATTCGAACCAATGACCTTCTGCATGAAAGGCAAACATCTTACCTCCGTGTTATCTCTCCAGCCCCAAGGAAATTGAGCTTTTAATTACTGGAACAACTGTATTGTAAACAACTTGATAAATAATGGTGTCATGATGACAAGTTAAAAATGTTAATGTTGCTAGCAGAAAAATTGTAATATAAGTATGTATTTGTAAAATCTAAATCCTTGAGTTATTTTTTAGAATATAGTAATGTATTCATTGATGAATTCCTGCCACATAATAAAACCAAATGAAAATATTGGGAATTATCTTTTTCCTATGGAAGTAAATATTTTTGAATGATATTCATATAATTGTGATATGTTTACTTGTTCAGGACTCCAAAGTTTTCCATGAGCTTCCTCAAAATTAGGCATCAAGTCTGCTCCTAATTCTTGAAATGTGTTTAAGTTACATTTATTGTAATGTCTCCTGAATAACAACAATTATAAAGTATATACGTTTCCTCAGAACAGACATTATTTGGATGGAGAATCCAGTGATGCTCAGGGGTTACTCCTGGTTATGCACTTAGAAGTCGCTCCTGGCTTGGGGGACCATATGGTACAGCAGGAGATCAAACCACAGTCCGTCCTATGCTAGCGCGGGCAAGGCAGAAGCCTTATGCCTTGCCCCACCTCTCCAGCCCCCATAAAAGACATTTTTATAAAGAAATATAAGGTATTATTCCCCTCCCCCTGCCTAATAATTATACTCATTGGTAATACTCAACAATTCTGGACCAATGTTACAAGTAAGGTGACTTCTGAATAACAACAATAATGAAATAAATATCTTTCCTCAGACTAGCCATTACAACATAGATGTGAACCTGTTAGTGCTCTCTTCCTCTCCAATTATAATTCATTAGTAATACTCAAAAATTCTGGACTAATGTTACTGTACATTGATTTCTTCTTCTGAAGAAAAACTATGTTGTAATTTGTTCCAGATGTTGTTACAACACTTTTCTCTGCCCTCTGAATCTCCTGTCAATAGTGAAATACAGGTTAAAAGTAAAAGAATTTAGGGACAAATTGTGTTGAGAGGTTGTCTCAGTATAAATTCTGTCTTTAAAAATTTATTAGTCCAATAATGATTGGACAATGGTTGCAAAGGAAAGACACGTGCTTTCGTTTTACTGACCCAAGTTTGATGATGAGTATCATATAAGGTTCCTTGAGCCCCATAAAAAATTATCCCCAAGCATAAAACTAAGAATAAGTAATCCTTTTGGGTGTGACCCCAAAATAAAAATAATGATAAAAAAGAAAGGTAAGGAAATAGAAAATAAAAACGATAGAAAGAAGAAAAATTAAGAACAAACGAAAGTAAAGGAAAATAATTGAAAGATCAAAGTTAGTTTCCTAACATTTGGATAAATGATTGTTGATGCATCTTAATTAGTAATACGTATCACAGTATAGTTTTCACATATTTTGGTCTACTTAATAATATATTTTTTACAGGGGACACAACTGACTGTCTGTGCTGAGGTGTTAGTTCTAGATCTGCACTCAGATCTCCAGGCAGTCTCCAGGGACTATATGAGATGTTGGAAATCAAACTTATGTTGATCCCTAAGATATTTGGTCTTTGCAAGCAACCTTTCCACTGTATGTTGCTTCAGTTCAATATTTGGTAAATTTTAAAATGTCATTATTTTGTATGTCTAGAGATATACACTAAAGCATATCCATCCTTTTCTTTCTCTAATAGTCTAAATCACAGGAGCTCTGGTTCAATTTAGCTTCTTTAAGAACAAAGGTGACCTGGTTTCTTTAAACTATTTTCAGAATTATTAATAAATATGTTTAAACAATATACCTAATTTCTTTCTTTTCTATTTTGTCATGGGGGGACTAAATCAGGGATTATGGCACTCAGGGGCACTCCTGGCTCTGTGCTCAGAAATCAGTCCTGGCTCAGGGGTCCATATGGGATGCCAGGGATCAAAACTACATCTACCCTGGGTCAGCCATGTAAAAGGCAAAGGCTCCACCTCTATACTTCAATTTTGGTCATCTACTTTATTTTTTATGTGTTTTTTTTTGCCTGAAATCTTCTGCACATTAGCAAATAATTGTGTGCTCTATAAAATCTTCAACTTAAACTAGGTAAAACATGTATTAGTAACCTACTGATCATATCAGCATTTATCTCAAGATTTCCAAACATCACATTCAAATACTTTAGGGGAACAGAGTAGTGGAGCAAGTGGAAAGGCATCTGCCTTGCCCATACTACCCTAGGACAAACCACATTCTATCCCCAAGTGTCCCATATGGTCCCCCAAGCCAAGAGAAATTTCCGAGTTCATAGTCAGGAGTGTAACCAGCTGTGGCCCAAAACCCAAAATAAATAAATAAATAAATAAATAAATAATAAATAAATAAAAAGTTTAAAAATGCTTTAGTAACATTTTTTAATTCTCAGAATATTCTAAGAAAAAGCTCAATAAATATCTGATACTAATGCATATAACTTACCTTTGTTCCTATATTAGGTCATGTTTCTTTCTTTATTTATTTAAAGAAAATGTATCACAGAGTTGACATAGTTCACCATAATACACTTATTTCCAGATAATTGAAAGAAGATATTAAAATATAGGAATAAAAAATAAAAAAGGAAAAGGAAGAAAAAAAGATTAAAAATAGAAAGTAACAAAATACAGTAGCGAGCATATTTGTGAAATTATTGTATCTCCAATGAAGTCATTTAAAAACTAGAAGTTGCAGTAAGCTCTTGTTCGATTTCTGTTCACTTTAGCAGAACTGTTTAATTCAGAATTGTGTGCTCCTCTAGGGATAAGAACATAAAACAAATGAAGTTGTTCAGCAATTCAAAGCCTGCTATAACTGATACTGCAGCTTTTGTGGAGTGTGTTCTCAGCTACCACATCTCCTGCAAAAAGGAGGTTATTGGGGAGGGTGCCCACACTTGCTCCAAATAGCCCTAGATGATATTAGACCCCAAATCAGCATAGCTGAATCTGAACAGAAAATGTTCCCAAAGGAAATAGTGTAGGGGTGGTGAAGCGGGGCCAATGGCAAAAAGATTATTTTAGATGATGGATACAGCAGGTGTGCCTTTGGCTGGACATGAGTTTGGCCCACCATCTCCTACCAGGATTGCCAGTTTACTGCTCATGGCTGCTGTACCTAGGTTTCTTTACAGACTGGTTAACATCTTTTTGAAGAAATAAAGAGAGTTTAAGGCACTTTCCAGGTGTGAACATGGCAAATCTATTTGTGTTCATCTATGTCAAGTTTTCTACAACCATAGAACTTAAGTCAAATACTTTGTGATTCCAATTTTTCTTTCTATTAAGGTCCTAATCCTCCCACTTTTTACCTAGTGATGAGAAAGCTTTTACTGTAAACTTTAAAATTTTTCATAAGCAATAAAATCTTAGGGGTTCAGCAAATACGGTAGTGTTTCTAAAATATCAGATGCTGTCCTATTCTGGGGTTCCCTACCCTTTAAGATCATCTGCATCCCTCTATTTACATGAGTTTCATTTGTGGTCCCTGTGGAATTTTCTAAGAACTCATAGATTAATACTAGTCTACAATACAATTTCAGCTTAAAAAACACAGAAAACAAGAGTTTCAATGTAAACTTTCCTGCCAGATTTGGGGAGTATCTTTCCAGACAGTCTCATTTCAAGTAATTTGCATATGGATTATATAAGAGCAATGATAAAACCTAATAGGCAACACAAATGAGAATGCAGAGCCAAGAGCAAGAAAGGAAATAAGTAAACTGGAACTGAAAACTGAGTATCAACAGAAATCCTAGTTATAGAGAAGGTCCTTTATTAGTGAAATAGTATGCTTGAACTAATCTGCAATAAATGAATGACTAAAAAAACATGGATTAGGCTCAGAATGAACAAAACCAGACTAGGACAACCATAATGAGAATACAAACTCTTATGCCCCGTTGACTCTCATTTCATTGAGATCAAAGGGATAGTTGGCAAAAGAAATTAGGAATAGAAAGAGCCAGAAGTGCATTACAGGTTAAATTGACATTCTTTCCTAGTGTAAGCTACCCAGCTGGAGCACTGTAAAGTACCAGAGATAGACAAACATTTATCTGGATCAATTTTATATTGAATAATATTTTTGGAATGTCATTTTAATGACTGAAAATAATCTGTGTTAAAAGTCATCATCAACACGTTGTGACATTATATTAAATAGAGAGCCTGCTGAAATTGACATAATTATTATTTAAGTAAGAGGAGATGTGATTTTATTTCATTTTTTATTAAACACCACAGGCCACAGATTTGTTATTTTTGTCACTATGTGTAAGGTGTAATAAGATATCAGTATTGTGTTTAAAAATATACTGAGTTCAGTTTTCATGACATCATTTTTAGTCTAATTTATTCATTTGTGTAATATTTCTTCTCTGTGATGAATTTATACCTTTCTTCTTTTTAAATTAAATTAAATTTTCATCTAAATTAAATAAAATTCTTAACATTCCAGAAGCCTAAGGACATAGCTGCAAATAATCAGTGAACTAAAAGATCTGAGACTTTATTCAAACATCTATCTTCATTTTAAAATACTTGATGGAGTCTTCTGAATTCATAACTGCTTGAGGCCTTAAAATTATTTGAAAAGCAAATATTTTAAAACAAGTTGAATCAGATAAAAATGATTTGTGTATTATTTCATATATACAACTGAATTAGTACTCTTGCAAAGGTCACTATTCGATCCACCTGCTAAATTTTATAGTATTTCCCTCCTCGGAGAGAGTAAATACATACTTGATAGGAGGTTTTTAATAAGCTACATTGAGCTGCCAAATGTTTACAATATAATCTTTTAAAGCCTTTTTATCTTGAGTTTCTTATAAGTTATCCTTTCACATACATAGTTCAAAGGATAAAACCAATGACTTGATCATCTAAAGAAGTACTAATACTTCTATATTTTACATAACAAAAAATTGTGAATCTTATTTGGAAAACTATGTGAACTAAGTATTTTGGTTTATTGGGTCACACCCGGCAGCGCTCAGGGGTTACTCCTGGCTCCATGCTCAGAAATTGCTCCTGACAGGCACGGGGGACCATATGGGGCACCGGGATTCGAACCGATGACCTTTTGCATGAAAGGCAAATTCCTTACCTCCATGCTATCTCCCGGGCCCCGTGAAGTAATTGTTTTTTATTTATTTGTATTAATAATAACACAGGGCATGAAGTTTTATAAAACATAATATTTTAAAAGTATTTACATTTGAATAAGAACTCTGAATGAACTTAATACATAGGTAGTATATATTTTTACAGCTTAGGTAATGAGTGTATAGTAACAAAATGTTTATGGTTTTGATGCACAAAGTTACTACTCATCACTAAGAACATGTCCAAGATCCACCCACAATATCCATTATTTTGCTCATAAGTCCACCTCTTATTGCTTTATACATTCTTTATCCTAATTGATGATAAAATCTTTGTAATTTTGCATTATTCTTTGTTTTCTGTTATCCATTTACTTGATTAATATATTATATATTTATGAGTAAAGTTATCCAATATAGCAGTGCATATATTTTGACTTAGTTTATTCAATGTTATACATTCCACTTCCATTCCAGTTTCAATGAATTGCTGAATTTTATTCTGAATGTAGATACTATTTAATTATATATATATATCAAAATTTTATATCCAGGTAGCTATATATTTGTGTTGCTTGCCTATCTTGGCTATTGTACTAAATGCTGCAATAAACCTATGTCCATATGCATCTTTTTGCCTTAATGTTTTAACAGAAGCTAAACACCAATAATGAATGAGGGTTCTTTTTTTTTACCACATCATTTCCAAAACTGGTGTAACTAATCTTTTTCATTTGGGTCATTTGAACTGTTTTGAGACAATATCTTATTGTGATTTTGATTTGCATTTCCTTGAGAAAAAGTACAAAGATAGTATGTATGATTGCTTGCTATACTGTAAAAACTATCTTAAATATTTTACAAACAATATTCCATTAACCATCAAAAGAAAACTACAAATGGATAGAACTAGTATATTTTAATGTTTTAGATAATAAACTTTGAACATTAAAATACTTTTGCAGAGTATGAGATTGTGTACAATGTGCCAGGTGCTTGTTTTGCATAAAGCAAACCTGAGTTTGAACTTGAACACCAGATATGATTTTCCAAGTTCACCAGAGTAATCATGAGTGCAGAACCAGCAGTAAGCTCTCAGTGCTGATTATGACTCCCTTAGGGACAATAATTTTACTCAGTAAATATAATAATGTCTTAGGATAAACAAATAATGATTTAAATTTGATATAATACACTTGTGTGGTCACTACAGACTAGTAGGATCATTGTGGTATTACATATCAAAGGGATAGAATAATTAAAAATTAATAGTCATTGGACTAAATATACTTTATCAAAGAAAGGCTTACATATGATAAAGCTCTGTTTTTATGTTTGTCACTCAGAATACATTTACTGAATAATTGTATCTGTCATATGTTTATAATCAAATATTTTTTAATTTGTGGATAACATTACTATCTACCATATTTCAATTTAATTTAAGCTGTGCAAGAAAATTACTCCCCTATTTCAGGGGGTCATTTAATCAAGAAAAACTTTGTTCTTTTTTTTTATATATTTTAAGAGTCATTTGTTATTTTTTCTAATCTAATTATAATTATGCTATGTGTAGTATATCTAATCAAAATGTTAGTTAAGATAAATTATTTTCAATGTACTTTTATGAGTAGTAGCTTAAATGTTCGTGTGAACTTAACAGTTTTGTCCTTAATGACATTTTTAATGTCCCTTTTAAAATTTAACTCTTGCCTTTATTTAAAATTTCAATGAATCACCACAAGAGAAATTTGGTGAAATATATTATTTCTATAATTAGCAAACTTGATTATTTTGGTTCTTTCTTAATTCTATTGATCTCTGTATAGAATCATACTTACTGGGTAGAAATCAATTTTCATTGATTAAAAATATCACCAGCAGTAGTAGCAGACAGTTATTTCTATTTACAATTAACTTTGTAAATAGATCTATATTTGTGATAGGGGCTAATTTTATTAATTTAGTGATGTTTGCAACAAAAGTTAAAAAATCTACACCATAATCTAAACCTATGCGTATCCTAAATTGCTTCAGTTATTATCTAACTCTGAAACCTTTATTTAGGAAGGCTCAATCCCATCACTCATGAAATGTCTAGAAATGGGAAAACCTCCCAAATCTGATGCATTGACCCAACCTCTAATAGTTGATTTATTAATTTTTTACCTTAGTTTTATTATATTTGCCTATTTGTCTATTCTCTGCTCTTATATTTTGCTCTCCTTCCTTTCTGTTTTTAAGTTATATCTAAGTTAATTATCTTTATTCATCCAGTCCTTAAGAGCTCAGACCCATCCTTTTAGGGTCAGACCTCTCACAAGAGCTTAAGAACAGATCACTATTGACTATTTTTATGTGGACCGGAGTACATAGAAAGGACTCCTCTATGAAAGCCAAACCTAAATTTAAACAATCCATACCTATAGAGTTTATAGCCCCTTCTATATACTATCCCTCCTCCCCCCACATTTCCAATCTGATATCCTGCTTTATTAAGGCTATTTACCCTCAGTTTTTATCCCATTAGGTATCAAGAGCGAACTCCTGCCCTAATAAGCCATCGTCCAGCTCCCAAGCTAAGAAACACCCACTCAGCCCCACATCTCATCCCCCAGCAAGAAACTACAACCAACATTCCTGCTGACTCATGCTGTGTGGCCCTCCTTCTCAATCTCCCCTAATGTGGACTTTTGTTTGATAGCTAACTCAGCTCTAGAATTATCCCCAGTGCAAGAACTCTCTACCTGAGCCCTTTCTGCCATAAATCATTTCTCAGTCTCAAAAAGACTGGGGTGTGTGATGAAAATATGCCCTAAATCCCACTCCCCTACAAGAAAATCTCAAAAGACAATGGAGAAGCCTATATTTTTTATACATTTAAGACCTATATAATACTACTTCTTAACCTGTTTATCCCCAAATGTAAGGTAGTCTCCTACATCACTGTGTTTCCTTAATATTTTAAACTTATTTTTATTTAATTCTTCCTTTATATATATGTATATATATATATATATATATATATATAGTATTTTTTCTCTTGTTTTTGTTTTCTTTTCTTCCTTAACTCCCCCTCTTTGGTTCTATTTGATACAAAACCTACAAGAAAAAATCTTGCCTCAGATAATAGCTCATGTCAAAAGCAGGGAACAGAGGGGATGGAATCTGACACTCCAGTCATATAATATAGCACAATTTCTTCTTGCAAAGGCATAATAAAATTGGAGAACTTTTACATATAGAAACAAGTTCTTATTTGGTTTTTGGGTCACACCCGGCAGTGCTCAGGGGTTACTCCTGACTCCATGCTCAGAAATTGCTCCTGGCAGGCACGGGGGACCATATGGGGCACCGGGATTCGAACCGATGACCTTTTGCATGAAAGGCAAACGCCTTACCTCCATGCTATCTCCCGGGCCCCAACAAGTTCTTATTCAATGGGGATACGAACTCATACATTTTTCAATACAGAGGCACCTCCCACTTTGAACATATGTCATGTGGATCCAATTTAGATTCCAGATGATTAGACAGCAACCTTCTAACCCTGAATCCTAGATCCCAGGCATAGAACTGACAAAGTTCTCCATAACAGCTCCAGGAACCAATCTCCCCCAGACATTCTTTTTTTTTTTTTTTTCGTGTTTTGGTTTTTTTGGGTCAAACCCGGTGACGCTCAGGGGTTACTCCTGACTATGCACTCAGAAGTTGCTCCTGGCTTGGGGGACCATATGGGAAACCGGGGAATCCAATGGTGGTCCGTCCTAGGCTAGCGCAGGCAAGGTAGGCTCCTCCAGCTCCACCGCCAGCCCCCGAGACATTCTTAATACTGCTCTGACACCAGCATGCACAGGTTTTGATATGACAACCTGGAAATGAGGAAATGGCAAAAACTTGGTCTAAGAGCAGGTTGTCTTACCTCACCTCCTACCGATAATTGAATTCAGAAGAAGACATGTCATCTATGATTTGTACAAAAGCCAAGTTTGCTTTCTACAGAATACTGACTGTGATAAACATGACTGGGCTGAACTTATCCTGGAACTAATAAAAAAAAAGTCTAGTCTAGGCCTTGGCCTATGATCTGTACAACAACCAAGAGGTCTGACTGAGATAACTGTAACTGAACAGATCTTCCAGAAACATAACGAAAGACTCTATCCTAGGCTTCGTCCTAGGATTGGGGCAAAAACCAAGACTATCAACTACAGAAGAATGATTAAAACAACAGTGACGGAACAGAACTCCTAGAACCGTAAAGAAAAACTCCATCCTAGGTTCCATCCTGTGACCTGTAAAAATACCAAGATCTCTAACAGAGTCATGATTTTATCATCCACAATGGAGTGGAAAGTTTCCAGACACCACAAAAGGACATAGGGAGTAAAAGAACATGCAAGGATTCTGTAGTTATTCCCATGACAGTATACTTCAAGGGCAGAGAAACCTTGTATTTCTGTGGCCAAGGGAATTCCCTTTCTAATCTCCCCAATATTTACTATGTCTATGTTAAAAAAAAGAAGCACACACAAAGCCAATGACCACAGAATCAATACCCAATCTAAAACATGCTAGGAACAGAGGGACCACTTACACTAGAAGCACTGGGGGTAAAGAAGAGGCATCTGGGATGCATGCTGGGAATTGGGGTGAAGGGAGGACAACATTGGTGGTGGGAATGCCCCTGATTAAATTTTTCTATATACCTAAAATATTACTGAGAAAGATTTGTAATCCTCTTTGGTGAAAATAAAAATTATTATATAAAAATATTCTATTTTACTTCCCTAAGAAAATAGTAAATAATTAAAAAAATTATGAATCAATCTAAATAAAGTTCTTTAAATTTGAAAAAAATGAAAGTCTTTCTAAACATCACTATATTGTATATTGTATTTATATCTGAAAAATTTATCATGCATTAAAATAATTTTATCCTAATTTTAATATCTAAACCGTTGTATTGTTTAATTTTTCAAAATTAAAGTAAACTTTATAGGATATCCTTTGTGTAGAACATGTTTAATCCTTCACAGAAGGTGTGTAATTGATATCAAGAGTTACTCTGTTTTAATTTCATGTAATTATTTAAATCTGAATATTTTTCATGACCTTTTTAACATGAGTTATCCCTTCTTAGTATTTATTTTAACTTCCTTAAAGAAATGCTTGCCTTTTTATAAGTGCTTTGAAAATAGCAATGTTTTATATGTGAAAGTGGACAAAGAATTATGTATCTACTTTCCTTCCTTTCAGGTGTATGAATGTTCTTTCTGCAATCACTGAATATCTAAAAATGTTGCTGACTTGAAGGTACATAGGAAGGTACATAACATTTATGTATTTATTAACCAGTCTAAATCTTGCACATGCATATTTTCTACTGTCAGTGAGGCAAAATTGGAATAATATAGTAGAACTATAGTTTTACTATATTCTTTTCTATAAAAATTAAGTATTTTATGTATACTTATTCACATCACCTTCCCAATGCTTTGATCTGAGTAAATAAACATAATGACTTAGTAGCAGTCTCTAGTATAACTTTATTATGGAATATATTGCAGTTGTTGTTTTCATCAAAGTAAATGGGACAATAAAATGTACAAAACTCTGCATGAATATGAATAGTGAATAATACATTGTTAAATTAAAGAAGAATCAATTCTTTGAAGTCTCAATAGACTGATCTTAAAATGCAGTTTATATAGCCTGAAATCTGGATTCAGGTAAAATAATATGCTTCAGATAAGATTTGAATTAAGAAATTTCATTCTTTTGTGACATGTCTCAGGGAGTGGAACTTTCTCCTTTAATATATATTTCAATCTAAGGAGCGACATCTCAGTAAAATGAAAACAAATGACAGTGCTATTTCCAAAGAGATAGTGTATTATTTTCAAATGGATGAAATGGCCCAAGCTCTGTCCTATGATTGTTAAGAACTTAAAAATACGAAAATCAGAAATACTGCTAATCCATTTCCACAAGAAATTGAGTCTGGATTTTTGTTCTAATTTGAAATGAACTAGATAAAACATTATACCAAAGCTAATGAATACTCAGAAAAATTGTATAACACTAATCAGTGTACTTCATAATCAAAAGAAATATCATTAGAACTTTGAGCTATCTTATTGATTTCCATAATATTCTTCATTGCAGGTATAGTTAACATAAAAATTATAAAGTAGATCTTACTATATAATTAACTTATTTTTTACAATTTTATTAAGATATCACATATAATTATCCATTTAGTTAATATAATTCAATTACTTATTTTCAGAATTATGCAAATAATTACAATATAATTTTTAAGCATATTCATTACTTCAAAAAGAAATTTTATGTTTGCCTGTCAGCGTTCACTCCCTATCCAAATACTAGGCTAGGCAGCTTTTAATCTGAACCTTATTTTGATGTCTCTTCTTTATGGAATCATAAAATCACACATACATGTAGTATTTATAACACTTGGTTCTTTTTGTTGCCTAACATGCACTTGAAGGGGAATATTTTGAATGGCTAGTATTTAAGCAATCGTTATATTTGAATTAAATATTTATTAGTCAATGATTTGAAAGTGGAATATGAAACAAAATTTTGTGGCATCATTGGTTCTTCTGATGTTATTTAGCTTTAAAATACAACCCATATAAGGAATAAAAATTATAGCATCCTGGTTCTAGTTACCACATTAATTATTCCTAAGAAAGTGGAAGTATAAATTTTAGGACAGTGACTATAGACACTGTATTGGGCACTTCCCTTTCCCATTTCTTCCTCAGCACTGTATAGATGATCAGGAATGTTTCCTTAGGCATAGTCAGCTATAATCAAAAAATAAAATAAAAATAATCTCAACCTATATTACCTCTCAATTTTCATGTAGGTACAATATAATATAAGTCTTGTACTTTAAATTTAACATAGAGACATTTAATGATAGGATTTTCACCTACTCATACTTAGTTAAAAGTGTCTGATGTCAAAATTTGAAATTAACATAAATAACAGCAAAGAATGATTGATGTCATGACTAATTTTAAAACTTTCTTATGCACATGTAAAAATGACAATTTTTAAACCAGGGGTATGAAAGCCAGAATGAGGTACATGAGCATATTATTATAAAAGAGTTCATTCTATAAAAGTCAGTTATAGATTACTCTTTGAAGTTATTGTTTATAGCTTTAATTTCTTAAATAAGAAGGGAATGGTCAAGTTACTGATACCAAATTTAGGTAATAAATGGACTGCTTATAATATCCAAATTTAAAAAATAAATTATGCAGGTCAAGTTAGTCTTATGAACTCATTTAAATTTAATTTGCCTGTTTGCTTAATATATTTTGTTTTAGTTAGGAAATCTTTAAGACTAGAATGCATTTTTTTGGACTTTAACACTCAAAATACATTTATGAGTGAAATGAAGCCTAGTTAGACTACAATAAGTATTCCTACTAGTATATAAGTATGTTTATTGCAAAGTATCTTAACCTATAATATAAATTATATAAAAAATGGTATAGAAAAATTGTATAGAAAACAGTGATAATTTGGTGGAGGTAATGTTTAAGTAATATGTTTTGAGAATAATTATATCACGTTAGTATGGTTGTTTTATTTCCAGAAAAAGTAAGAATTAATAGGAAAGGACTTTATAAAAAAATTGATCCAGATATCAAATTTTTGTCAATGAATGTAATGATAAAAGCAAAGAAATTAGAGTTAACAAATCAAAAGAACAGATAATATGTGTAAGAGGTCTGAGTAATACTATAGTGGGTAGGGCACTTGCTTTGAGCTGGCCAACCAGGATGCAATACTTGGCATTCTAAATGGTACCTCAAGCAGGCCAGAAGTGGTCTATAAGTACAGAACCAGTCATATTAATCCCCAAGCTGCTGCAGGCAGGTAGGGCATAAAAAAGAAAAAAATAAAAATGAATGAAAAGATTTGTAATGGATGGGGAGAAACATTGAATTTTGAGGGAGCATAATTCAGGCAGTGTGAAAAAGGATTGAATATTCCAGGAAATGAATAACTTTTATGGCTTGGGGAAGAATTTGGAGTTATCTCAAGAAATAAATGAAAAGCAGTTATATATTTATAAACCTATATAGGGGGAGCTGCTGTGAAAACAAGAAATTGAAGTGAATACAGACTCATTACAAGATGGTAAAATATTCTAATCTTTATGTAAAGACTACTTTCTTTAAACAGTCATCCCACAGTGACCCTCGGATCTATGGGGTTCTGTAGATAAGTTCGTATTGTTCACAAAATAAATGACATTTTTTCAATAATGCCAAGATATGTTGCTGCTTCTTTGTTGACATTTACACAATGAAATCTCATGGAAGATGAGACTAGTTTCATTATGCATGTCATAGGCAAAGTAATAATTTTAATTTATTAAATATAGACCCTTGATTCATTTCTTTTTTATATTCTGTGTCATGAAATGGGAAGTTCTCATAAAACACTTCAACTGCATACAGAGCTTTCAGAATATATTAGGCCTTATCAATTGTAAAATTGAGTTGTGAGAAAATAAACAGTTTTCTTTTCATGAAGCACTGTATTTTCAAAAGACTGCCAATTAAAAGAAAAAGAAAAATATAATTTGCTGATCTAAAGATCAATGTTTTCAAACATATAACATCCATTTTAATTCTGATCAGGATCAGAAATTTCAAACAATCCCAATTTACACTGTTAAATTATACTTTTTTTTGTATATGCATAAATACATAGAAGTGATTCAATATGTGTAGACATATTTTAAATTCTTATTTTTAAATAGGAAAGAAAATTTAAGTATTAATATTCTTATGATTAAAAACCATACAATAGACAGCAATGAACTATCAGAAATAAAAATTACTACATGGCATATATTTCAGCAAAATATATGCTATTGTATTTTTTTATTCCTTTTTAAAATATATGGGGCCTGAGAGATAGCACAGTGGTAGCATGTTTGCCTTGCATGCAGCTGATCCAGGACAGATGTTGGTTTAAATTCTGGCATCTGATATATTCTTCCGTGCCTACCAGGATCAATTTCTGAGCACAGAGCCAAGAGTAACCCCTGAGCACTGCCAGGTGTGACCCCCAAAATTAAATATATATAGTTGAAGTATTAATTCATCTACTAAGAGTCCTTGATGATGGTGGATGATGGTGGATGAATGGTGAGGCCTTTCTTGGCTAGGCCATGCATCTGAACCCCCTTTAAGTCAGCTGGTCCATAGGCAGTCAGTACAAGTCAGGAGACATGAAGCTTTATTATAAGACCCTAACTGCCATGTGCATATCTTACATGGCTTTTCAGCTAACATTTTAAGCATCTATTCTGTCTCTCATCTCTCCCTCCTGTGTCCTTCTCCTAGGCTTCTTTTACACCCCTCCCCAATTCCCTCTAATTAACAACCACAGACACCTCCCAGGAGTGGGTGGGTGGGCCTGGCCATCAGGTAACATTAGCATTTGGCCTGGGGAGGGGTAACACACACACACACACACACACACACACACACACACATATATATAATTTATTTTATTTAAAGATCTAGCATCACATTGTTGGCCGCTGATCATAATACATTTGTTTCAAGGTAAATAGAAGAGAAAATATTTTGAAAAGAATAGAATAGGGATGGAGTTGTGACATAAGCCTTACACGAGATAACCTAGGATGGGTCATCATTCCATCCCCCAGTGTCCCATAAGGTCAAGAGCCAGGAGTGATTTCTGCATGCAGAGCCAGAAATAACCCCTGAGCATTACAAAAACGAAACAGAGAGAGAATAAAGGAATACCATAGCCACTTTGTGAAAATTGTATCTCCAATGAGGTCATTAAGTTATCCTCAAAAAGTTTATTAAGATTTTTTATTACTAATTGACCATTCTGTTACTTGTTTGTTTCTAAGCATTAGGCAGATTCAAAGAAACATTGAAATCTGAATTTTGTGTTCTTATGTACTGACATTTTAACAAACATGATGTTTTCTTGGTCAAATGGTCCAAGAATTCAAAGAACTATTGCTGGTTATGCTGCTTTTGTCAGGTGTGTTTTAGGTTTTTCAAGGCTTCCTCAAGTACAGGAAGGCAGGGGGGAGAACTGAACTTGTAATCACACTATCAAAGCCCTGGGGGTAGCAGCCTAAATAAGAGCACACCTGGAGTTTTGGCCAGATTGGTGTTCTGTAGAGAGCTGTAGAGGAGTGGTCAAGCAGGACGATTGGTAAAGTGGGAATTGAAGGTGCAGTAGACATAACTGACAGGGATGGAAATTGGTAAACTATTCCTTCCAAGATTTCTAACATTCCACTGAATGGCCAGTGCACCCAGAGCTTTTTATGGATTAGTTTACATTTCTTTTGCTAACAAGTGCCTGAAGACATGGCAACTACTGAATGTGATCTTATTTTCATTTATTTATTTATTAGTTGTATTAAAAGTAAAGAATTTGAGTTTCGTAGAAAAAATTAGCTTTTCCATTGCTAAGAGAATTTAGCCAGGACAGGAATACCTGTATAATTAACAGGTAATATTACTACAGAAGGACTGGAGAGATAGCAAGGAGGTAAGGTGCTTGCCTTTCATGTAGAAGGTCATTGCTTCAAATCCTGGCGTCCCATATGGTCTGGTGAGCCTGCCAGGAGCGATTTTTGAGAATGGAGTCAGGAGTAACTCCTGAGTGCTTCCGGGTGTGACCAAAAAAAAAAAAAAATTCACTACAGAAAGCAATAATAAGCATATATTTTAGCATGCCATTGTGTAAATTTCACAATATTTCCTTGACATAGGGAAAATTTATGATCATTTTATTCAGTAGAATTACCAAAATATACTAAAAGCGATTACCAAATATTTTATATAAAAAATCTATTACAGCTCTTCAATAAGTACAATAACTTTTTGTCAGTGATTGATATTTCTTAGTATTTGGCAACCAGATCACTATTTCAATGTTTAAATCAATCCAATAATTATAGCACTGATATTTATTTATAATATATAACATATCAGGTAAGTGTTTTAAAATATTCAAATTTGAAACATAGTTTTAATCACTTATTGTGATTCCACTTACTTGGACCTCTTTCTTTTTTATTTTTATTTAATCACTATGTGCACAAAAATTTTCATACTGGAGTTTCAGTCATAGAATAAATACCACCTTTATCAGGATAATCTTCCCATTACCAATGCTCTCAATTTCCCTCCCCTACTCAAAACAAAATGCTTATTTCTCAGACAGGCATTCTGCCACTCTACCTCACTGTCATTTTTATGGAAGTTGTCATGTGTTTAGTGTTCTAACTGCATTCAATGTTCTTTGTGACAAGCTTTATGTCATGGCTGGTCCTCCAGTCTTCAGCTCTATTGTCTCTGGTTGGTATTGCCATACTGTCTTTTATGTTTCTTCTATCCCACAGATAGAGAATATTCTATGTATATCCCTTTCTCTCTGAATCATTTCCCTCAGCATAATAATCTTCATGTCCATCCACATATAGACAAAATTTATTACTTCATTTTTCCCAATAGCTGCATAGTTTTCTTTCTTTTTTTTTTAACCACCCCCACCCCCAGCTGCGTAGTTTTCTATTGTGTAATCATGCCACAGTTTTTTTAGCCACTCATTTGTTGCCGGGCATTTAGGTTGTTTCTAGATTCTGGTGATTTTAAATAGTGCTGTGATAAATACAGATGTACAGAAGGCACTTTTTGCATTATAATTTTTGTTCCTAGGATACGTTACTAGGTGTGATATTACTGGATCATATGAGAGCTCAATTTCCGGGTTTGTTATTCTTAATTCCAAAGTTTCTTTAGAATCCCTTTGTCTTATAATTACTATTTATAAATGCTTTAATAATGATAACATGTTTCTATTAACATTGTGGATAGAAATAAGTTATAATAGTATTCAGAATATGACATACAAAAATAAACTTTTTTTTCAAATACCAACAAGAAAGATATAGAATTTAAAAATATTTGAAGAAGAAAAGTAATTACAAAGATCAACATAAAAGTAGACACAATGATATAGGAAAATAATCTATGATCATGGATTAAAAGTAGAAAGCTTATCTCAAATACAGGCTGGTGGAGGAGGGAGATAGATGGGGGCATTGATGGTGGGAATGTTGCACTGGTGAGGGGTGTTGTTCTTTTAATCACTAAAACACAACTGCAATCATGTTTGTAATCATGGTGTTTATAAAAAGATATAATTTAAAAAAATAAAAAAATAGAAACATTAACTTTGTTCAAGTAACAGAAAGGTAGTAGAAGTAGAATTCACATCACTAAAGTGTGTAGTTTCCATGCCTTTGTGATACTGCAGATTTGATGAGAAGGCAACTTCTTTTAAAAATACCTTGTATTTTTTCTGAAAGAAAAGAACACATTTTTAACCCTTATACCCACAAATATTGGTCTATAAAAATGTTTCAGCACAGGAACATTTAAAACTTGTATTTCATCATTTTGTTATTATTGAAACCTGGGTTCTAAACAAGAAGGGACACCATTTTGTAAAGGCCACAAAGACTTCTCAAGTTCTGAGCAGGGAGAGACACCATTTTATAAGAACAATATGATTTAAACCAAATGCTAGATCTTCACCAAATAATTTCCATCAGCATCACCCCAAGCTACCTGGCCATATTAGGTAATCTATCAGGGAAGAACAAGGAAGAAGTAGAAAGGTACTATTAGACAATAGCCAAACGTTTTAAAGATCATTAGAAAGCTGGAACCTGGGCAGAGAGGTGGCACTAGAGGTAAAGTGTCTGCCTTGCAAGTGCTAGCCAAGGAAGGACCACAGTTCGATCCCCGAGTCCCAAATGGTCCCCCCAAGCCAAGGGCAATTTCTGAGCACTTAGCTAGGAGTAACCCCTGAGCATCAAATGGGTGTGGCTTGAAAAAACAAACAAACAAACAAAAAACAAACAAAAAAAAGAAAGCTGGAACCTGGGGCCAAACTGATAGCACAGCAATAGGGAACTTGGCTTGAACTCGGCTGACTCATGGCATACCTGGGTTCAATCCCTGCATCCCATAAGGTCCCTCAAGCCAGGGGTCCCGCAAGCTGCGACTCGCGAGCCACATGTGGCTCTTTATACTTCTAATTTGGCTCTTCTGTGTGCCGGGCTGCCGCTCCAGGAATCAGGACTCTGCTCCTAGCCTCTGTCAGTGCTAGCCCTATGTGGCTCTCAAAATAAATTTCAATCGTGGTTTTGGCGAGATTTGGCTCAGTTGAAAAAAAGGTTGCTGACCATTGCCAAGGAGAAGCAATTTCTAAGCACATAGCCAGGAGTAACCTGAGTGTCACCACCCCAATTTAAAAACAAAGAAACCTACGTTATATCCTTTTCCTATATAGTCTTCCTCATGACCTTGGTCAGAGTTCTTTTCCTTTGGGAGATGATCCTGGCTGGACAATTTGGAATCTTTTTGGCAGATGGATTAAAATATTAAATTTTATCCCAGTTGTATATTCTTGTCCTTAGAGTCTGGACTCTAGCAATTATTATAGAAAGAATATGATGTATAAAGTAATAATATGTATGTCTGAGGGACAGAAAAATAGGGCACATGCTGAGAAAATATAACTCGTCAGCTTTGACCTTGTGTCTTTTCCCTTAACCATCATATGTTACATACAATTTCAGTTATTTTATTGAAGAGAACAAATTTGGAGTTTTCCTTATAAGAAATTCTCTTTGCTTAAAAGTTTTCCCTTTTGAGTGCAACCTTTGCTTTATAATCCTTCATAAACTCTCAGTGACTTTGACATTGGCTGTTACAAGCCAGAGTACAAGTCAGAAAAAACAAAAGGCCTGGTCTGCTTAAGATAAGGCCATATGCTCTCAATCCATGGCCTGTTTTAGAATATTACTTCTAAAAGATTTAAGTAAGCTAGCCACACACCCCCATCCTTTAGGGTAGAAATGCAGCCCTAAATGTAATGTTTACCATGCATAATAAAGGATGTAACCACCTCCCTTAGGTTTTATTGATATGTAACTTTCCTTAGGTTTTTATGGTTGTCTTTCTGTTGTGATAAAGGTTCCTTTCTCCTAACTGAGTTAGGATGCCTGAGTTAAAATGTTTTTCTAACATAAAGACCACAGCTGTAAAATTAGGAATGGTGATGCTGTACCTTTGCTGTATAAAAACTTGTGAAAATTGTGTTTCAGGGTCTTTGCTCTGGGTCTTTGTTGTTCATCCCTCAACATTGGCCCTGGTGTCACCATGGCACCAGAAATAATAAATCATCTTTTTTACAAATTTGCATGGCTCCGTATCTCCTTGAAATGCTTGAGACATCGCTCGAGAGAGGGAGACTAATCCCTGACCCCAACATTATCGATACCATAAGCTGAAAGATTCTCTTTTTTTGTTTTTTTTTTTAGGGGCACCCAACAGTGCAAAGGACTTAATCCTGTTTCTTCACTCAGAACTCACTTCTAGAGATACTAGTGGATCCATATGGTAAGCTGACATTTGAACACGGATCAACTGCAGGCAAGAGCAGTAACAATATATTATCTTTTCAAACCCATGATATAAATAGTTTTCTTATTTGATCATTGTTAATTCCTTTGATTTGTTTCTTAATATACCATATGTAAATGAAATTATTCAGTGTTTGTTTTTTCTTCTTAATTCTTTACTATTTATATAACTCTCTTATTTTGTCACTATTGCAGCAAAACACATGATTATTTTATTTCTTATAGAGAAATCTTTATAAGAACCCTTTACTATGTGGATTTATGTTTTTGATACTATCCTACATACAGGATGCCATATATACACATATATACATATATGTATATGTATTAATGAAAATTGGAAGCCTGGCATAATACTAGTGGGGAAAATTTAAAATGATTTTATTCAAGAGATTAGTAATAAGAAGCAAAGAGTAGAAGCCTTAAATGGAATGGGGAGGTGGTCCACAGGAATCCAGAAAAATTCAGGAATCTTTATGATTTGGAATTTTTATAATTTTTACCTTCTTAACTAGGAAAACGAATTAGTACTTTGCAAAGGATTTGAAATTAAGAGGGTGGGATGAGGTTATTGGGTGCTAGGACTTTGTATAGAAGTCTTAGATCGTTGATGATTTTTCAGGCTCTTTAGTCTCTTTTGAAACTTTTCTGGGTGGATACACTCTTATCTATGCATATGGTACCTCAATTTTTCCTTTCTAAAGAGTTCAGTATTTTTTCTCAAAAAAAAAAGGAATTTTATACTTTTGACCTATTTCAATGTGCACTGGCTAAAAAACTACTTCAAATAATGTTTTTTATATAAAAAAAGCTCCCTATACTGCCTTTTCTCATCTATATACCACATAAAAGTGAGATCATATAATGTAAAAAGTCAGATGGAGGAACTTAGTATAGGATTAAGTTAAAGGGTTTTGTTTAGGCCTTTTTAAAGACACTTTGTATTTTTTGTCAATTGACAAAATAAAATATTACAGAACAGACATAAATTTCATATAGTGGTCGGGCTAGTGGTCTGGTTATCTCTCTGGCCATTTGTCTTAGGCATTAATTTAGTCTCCCAGTCACCCTAAACTCAAGGCAGAATTTAATGGTCATAGACAATCACAGGAATCTTGTAAATATAAGAGAGCACCATGAGGATAAGGGGTGTTAGGTCATGGAGACAAATTGAATTGCTGGCAAGTGGAAATTGAAGCTTCCTTTTTCAGTATCAATATCCAAAATGTCTTGATTCACAATGCCAATACACTATAGCAATTATAATTATGGTGGAAAGGCAGAGAAATGGAATACCAGCTAATCCAAATAATACAGTAGCTCATTTTCCTGAAGAAGGTAGGGATATTCAGTCAGGCTGATGGTGGAAATAGCTAAGGCCTAGAATAAATTCAAGATAAAACTATCTTTGCAGCTCTACTAGCTTTTCTGACTCCACACCCTATGAGCAGAGGGCTGCTAGAACAAAATATCAGATCCCAATAGTTTGTATAAACATTCAATGCTTTCAAGAACTAGAACAAAGAATTCAATGGGTCAGGGAGCACCAGGTACCTCAGGACAGAGAGAGGTCAGCTATGGGGCAATAATGATGTAAATAATGTAAAGACTTTGTAAGGAATGAATCCTGGGTTTCCAGGATGAAAATAATGTCAGAAGTGTTCTGCAGTCACTGCTGAAATGTGCCAGTTAATGCTGCTAAATAAAATTATCATAATACTAAAAGTCACCACTGAGACTGTTAATTTTACGTACAGTTTCTATGGACCTGAAATTATCAACATTGAACATGTATCACTGTCAGGATGTTTACTTCTGTTAGGTGTTGTCAACAACTTACAAGGTTAGATCAAATGGATCTGGTATACATTCAATGAACTGAGGGCAGGACACTCGGAAACTGCTTAAATGCTTAAAAATGAACTGGATATGTGCTCATAGGCAATAGTTCTGCATGTTTTGTTACTCAGAAAGTTCCTTCTGACACATTTCATCAAGCTGACTCTGTCATTCCTATGTACTTTGAAGGAGCTAGGTTTCAGTTTGGAGTGTTCAGTGTCACTCTGCTACTAGGTCCTTAGTTCAGGAAGGTAGAATTTGCCTTAAGGCAATTTTTTTTCACCATCAAAGTTGAATAAAAGACAGTATCAATAGCTGAGGTGCAGTTCAGGCCTCTAAATATCTTGCTTGTTTTTGTGCTTGCCTCCTCATGAGGTTTGTAAAAGTAAAATATTAAGGTTGTGTAGAGGTTTTTGGTTCACTTGTCCATTTCGCAGAGCAAGGTTCTGCATGTTTAGCTGTATAAAAATCCATCCAGAGGGGGTGTACCTCTGAGCTGCTGCTCACTGTTTCACAGTAGGTTTTTCTCCTAGTGATATGACTGAGTTGGCTTTCCATAAAGGTTTCTGTATTTATTTCCATTTTGGGTGTAAATATTTCTGAAATGACAGGAACATGCTAATAACAGTAAAAGTTCTACTAACATAAATGTTTAGGGTTATATCAAAGGCACAGTTAGAAGATTTTACTTTGTTGAAAATCTAAAACTGAAGGAAAATATTAAGACAATTAAATGGAAACTTATTTTAGGTCAATAGAATAGATTTGTTTTTTAATATGCCAAAATTCTTAGTTTTATGAATATATATGATATATATCAATGTTGATATATATCATATTTTGATAATATATTTATTACTAACAAATTGCAGCAAACTATTTTGTAACTTTGGCAAAGTATTTATGCAAAGAATATATTAATGCAAAAGACTTGAAAGAATCAAAGGAGTATAAACAAAAGAAACAAAATTGAGGAGCAAAATAGCTCTATTTTAAAAACTCATGCAATTTATTAATAAAGAGAATAATTTTGACAAAATAATGAGAATATAGGTTGGGGCTTAAATAACTGTGTATATATATTATATGTATATGTATACACACACACACATATATATGGTCCCTATATATATATATAGGGACCAGGGTATAGTAGAGTGGTTAGGTATTTGCCTTGCATGTGGCCAACAACCTTTGATCATCAAAACTGTATATTAACCGCAGATATTGGTTATTTGATTCTAAATACAATATCAAATACATGACCTAATAATGAAAAATGTAATATAGCCTCTTAGAAATATTTTCATCTGTGAAAGAGAATATAAAATACACAAGCACTGAACTGAGATATCTGTAAAATATGTGTCCTATAAAGTATGTTGATTTGTTTAAACTTATATGTTTAAATGCTCCATATTACAATGTTCGATTTGCTTTAGTGTGCTGGGATTAAATTTGTGATGTGAGGGTATTTCCAGTTAGATTTACATTTAAATGATTGATGTGTTAAAATAGATTGATCTCTTCAATGTTCATTTAATCAAGTTATAACTTAAATAATATAAGCTTGAGTAAAAATGGTTTTCTTCTTATTTAAAAACTTCTTATCTATTCTTCAATAACCAGACCTAAGTGACTTTATTTTCAAGAAAATAAATTCAATATTTGTTAAAAAGAAAATGTGGGCTATCACTCACCAATTTAGGGAATACAAAGTCACATATCAAATTTAGAAAAGAGTTTGGGGTGTGGATGGAGTGATAGTAAAGTGGGTAGGGTACTTAATCATGCATGTGTCCAAGAACAACTTGGGTTTAATCTCTTATAACTAGTCTGACCCTTGATCCCTGCCAGTAGTGTTACCAGTGCAGGAGTAATTCCTAAGTAGAGATGAGTATTACCCCAATATTTTATATATATATATATATATTATATATATGTATATATATTATATATAAGTGTGTGATATATATACACAAATATATATGTGTGTGATATAAATACACAAATGCCTATACATAGGCATTTGTGCATTTATATCACACACTTATATATATATGTCTCACACACACATATATATTAGTATTATACTAATATAATTATATGATATATTAATATTAACAAAATATTAATATAGCAACCATTATTAACTGCAAAAACTGGTTGGATTGGGGCTAGAGAGATAGCATGGAGGTAGGGCATTTTCTTTGCATGCTGAAGGATGGAGGTTCGAATCCTGACATCCCATATGGTCCCCGAGCCTGCCAGGAGTGATTTCTAAGCATAGAGCCACGAGTAACCCCTGAGCATAACCGGGTGTGATCCAAAAACCAAAATAACAGCAACAACAACAACAAAAATAGGTTGAATGAAAAAAATTAAATACTCAAAGACAGAACAGTAGAACTATAGGACACTATTACTAAATGAATATGAAAGAAGTGAAAAACGTATTTTCCCTTAAGGTTGTTCCTCTTTCCCCTTTAACATTCCTGATGGGAGTTGTCTATCTCTTTCTCATGCAATGCAATGTTCCCCCTCACCCTCCCCTCATTGTATCCTAGCCATGAGTCATCCATGAGTTATGTTTCTTTAAATGCCTGCTTGTCTCTTATCTACTGAGCTACAGGCACTGATGTACCCATTTGCTGGCTCCCCATAGTTTTACAGACCCCGCATAAATCGTCTTAAAGGCATCTTGGAGACTTGAAGTCTGAGTTTCTGCTCACACCTACCCTAAAAGTCTTGAGGATCATCCTTATCTCCAGACCCAGATGCAATTTCTCCTACATCAAAGCACATTCCTGTTTCTGCTGTAATACATAATAAAAATAACACAGCCTTCCTGAAAACTGTACAAAACCCACCTTATTTCAGGCCTCGAGATTCGCAAACTCTGCTCGGCTCTGAGCACGTTTCGAACCTCTGACCGGCCAGAATAAAATGGAACTTGCTTGCAATTGCTGAGCACGTGCCTTTTTCACTATTCCATGCTAGGCAATTGGGGGAACAGGTCGTCCGGACTTTTCAAATACAAAATGCTTTGAATTATTTACTAATGCATAGGTATGAATTAGTAAAAAATGGTCATGGCTAAGTTAAAAATACTATGGAAAGACTTTAATATTGCACATTGCCTGATTCCATTTATACATTCTTAAAGCTTAAAATATAGATAAGGTAAGTATACTGGTTGCTAGGAGATAAAATATAAAGTTGTTTAGTTAGAAAAAAATCTATTTTTAGTATAGTTAAGTTATACAATCTGCAATTGGTATATATGAGCATGTCTAACTGACGCAATATTAAGATACTTAATATAGAATGTTAATAATGAAATTTTTTCTGTGTAAATAAGAGAATATAATGAAATGTGAACAAGAAGATTTTAACTATTTTCAGAATAATCTTAATTATCAATTGTGGTAAGAAAAAAATATAGTTTACCCGATCAATTTGGGAACTAATTAGCATGTGAAAAACTATAATTACAAAGAAACAAACACCTGTACTATCACTGAAAAAGGTGTTTTCCATAGAATCAAGAGTTATTGGCTCTGAAAATACTAAATACTATACACTATTTAAAGATATAAGTAGTCACAATGCAGAAATGAAAGGAATTTTTTCAATTGTAGTAGATGTTTGCAGATAAATCCATGGATGAGATTAAAGTATTGTATTTGTAAAAAGTTTGACAAATCAAAACATTCATTTTAGCTTAATGTAGATCGAGATATGTATATTTCTATGAATATTACAATAATCACTGTTAACTATAAATGTATGAAAACAAGAATATTCTAGAAGTAGATCTATGATGGGAAGTCAGTTTCTATGACTAAACTTTAATAAGAAAAACCAGGGCCAGAGAGATAGCATGGAGGTAAGGCATTTGCCTTGCATGCAGAAGGTCTGTGGTTCGAATATTGGCATTTCATATGGTCTCCTAGCCTGCCAGGATCGATTTCTGAGCATAGAGCCAGGAGTAATCCCTGAGCACTGCAGGGTGTGACCCAAAAACCAAAACCAAAACCAAAACCCAAACAAAAAACAAAGGACAGTAGAAAAAATGATTCTAGGATCTGGGATGAAAGTATACTAGATAATATTAAGCTATCTTACATCCATTCAATATAAAATTTATCTAAATAAATCATATCATGATGATATGAAAATGTTAATAGAGTCATTCATAAGAAAATTTTAGTATCCAAAGTTTGAATATCTTGGGTAATTTCCTAAGGCAATCTAGAGGACTATACAAACAGATAAAGTCACAAATAAAAATATTAGTAAATCACAGAAAGTAGGTAAATCTCCTGCACAACAGAATTCTAGATAATATGAGCTAAAATTAGACAGACCTTCAATGTGTAGAAACTCCTATTTCTTAAAGTGGGTTCCACGTGATTATTTATTAAGCATTGAAAATTAAAGCAAGGGACAATTTTAATCTGACAAAATTTGACAATTATTACTGATATTGATGCACAATTTTAACATCAACAGTGACAATTCAAATTATGTATACAAGCTCTTCAAATAATGTCACTTAATTTTTCCTCCGATCTCATAAACTTCACCTACTCATGAGAAAACATTAGCTAATCCCATGTGAGGGATTTTCTATATACACCCTATCAATGCCATTTAAAATGTCATAAACAAAGATTTTAAAGAAAACAATTAAATATGAAGCAATTTGACAACAAAGACTAAGAGAATGTAAAATAAAAATATAATTTCACATTCTGAACCAGAAAATTTAATTTACATATAATCACAGATCTAAATAAACTTTGGATGAATTAAATGTAAAATATTGTGTCTCTATTATCTTCTCAAGTTTTCTAAAAATAGAATTATTTTGATACATAAATATATATTTAAAAACAAAATATTTATGTTAAATGAACATGAATCATTGTACAACTAATTCAAAATTATTACTTGTGAATAATTCAATATTTTATAATTGTTAATGTGGCATAGTAGTTTTGTTTTGGGTATGCTTTGGGATGTTTTCTTGGTTCTATGCTTAGATATCATTCCTGGTGGGTTTTGAAGACCATATCAATGCATGTTATCAAACTTGGGTTGAGTCTATGAAAGGTAAGTACCTTACTTAATACTATACTGTAACTCAGGTCCCATTGCAGAGAATTTTTATAAGGCTATAGTGAATAATACTGATATTTTCAGAAGTATCTTCATCTAATGCCTCTAAACATTTGTTTACTTACTTATTGGACATTCCAAGTTGCTTTTAGGGAGTCCAGTAGCCACTATCTTTGATTCTATTTCAATTGGGTGATGGTTAAATTATATTTGAATATATGCTGAAACTCATTTTTGATATTGTTGTTAGGGGCATCCAGAAATACCCAGTCAGTGCACTGGGTACTCCATAATTATACTTTATGATTCTCAGTAGTTCATACAGTAACAGGAAACTATCCTGGTCAGGTTTGACTTGTATGTGCCCTAAGTCTTGTATTTTATCTGTATTTGCTTTATTTATATTTTAAATATAAAAGCTAAATATGGATAGTAATATTATATGTATTTATTCACTTTAGTTCTGTGTGTTTTAGTTGCTTATATTGAATTAAGGTTTTTAAAATTTTAAATATTTCCATTTTAAAATATAATTTAATCAGTACTGGATAAAATGCTATTTTCTCCCACTCTTCTGACTTCTACAATGGAACATTAGCAATAGAAAACCACATTACTCATGTTCTGTCTATTTTTATCACTCCAAACTCACAATATTAATAATCTCAACAAGTTATTTGAGATTTATGTTTAGCTGAAAATTCTCATTTAAAAATGTACAGACTACATACTTACTCTTTTTTCTGAATAAAAATATAATATTGAATGATTATCAAAAATAATGCAGTGTTTTTAGGATATATCATCATGTTTTGTACAATGAAAAATACTTAACAAGGTATTTTTTTCTACATAAACATACAGAACTTAATTTTTTTTTTTTTTTTTTTTTTGGTTTTTGGGTCATACCCGGCAGTGCTCAGGGGTTACTCCTGGCTCCATGCTCAGAAATTGCTCCTGGCAGGCAGGACCATATGGGGCACCGGGATTCGAACCTATGACTTTTTGCATGAAAGGCAAATGCCTTACCTCCATGCTATCTCCCAGGCCCCAGAACTTAATTTTTTATAGAATGTTTTTGAAGAAAATTTATAGGTATATACACATATATAATTATACATAGAGAGGCATGGAAATTAAAAAAGAAGTATAAAGATACTGTTGAGAATTAATTGTAAATTTAGAATTTTTCAGGCTGTTATGTGAGTTTTGAAGCTCTCAAATTGTTAATATTCAGTGTGGGAAAGTTCACTTTATGAAGATTTTTAGTAAAATGTATCACTAATGTACATTATGTCATTTTACAGGATTTGGGTGGGATCAGAGATGATACAAGGAATTAGGATCTCACTTAACATACTTTCCATACAATTTATTTCTAGTACCTCACTTAGTTTCTGGAGTACTGCTTCAGTTGAGCATTATGAATTTCTTCCTGGCACATCTCCACCTCACAAAAATAAGGTTGAAAAACACAGGAAAAGAGAAGGAACACTTCTGGGGTGAACCACATGGCAAAGCAAGGTAGTATTGAAAAAAAGATGACAGGAAACATGTAATTTCATGACACACTTCCATATATCAGGGGTTTATTAACTCAGAGAAGAAATTAACTGCTAATGCTAATTCACATTTTAATACTTATATTGTTTCAGTTATCAATTGAGTGAAAGACATGGTTTCAAAATGAGTTATTACAGATGAAATCCTTGGTAATATCTGTTATTTAAGTAGAATTTACTGTAAAGTTATTGGTTTCTTTCTGAGAAGAACAGGAGCCTTCATTGTTCTTCAAGTTCTAATTCCTTTCCAGAGGTGGATGTGCTAGGCCAAATTCTTACTTTATTTGGAAAAGCTGAAGTCTGGTACCCTGTAAGCATGTTAGATATTTTACAATAACATTCTAAATATGTCATAGTGAAGAGGTTCCTGAGAACTGCCATCGCTGATATAATGATTCCCTGCACTACAAAGAGCACCATATTCTCACTTTCTAACCAAAGCCCAGGGCACACATCTTGGTTGGCAGTTTTATAGAGCAATGACCATCAGATCAACTAAGCACAGTTTGAGAAAGTCCCCTTGCTGTACCCTATTTTCCTCTCAACAAAAAACAAAAAGAAATGATTAATACTTATAAACTTCAAACAAACCCCACTGAACCTTTCAATGATAGGGGTCACATGTTTATTTCTGTTGTTTCTGCTTATTCCTCAAGAATGTAAGTGCCAAAGTGGTAGCACAGGAGTTTGTGAGTTTGCTTTGCTCTCGGCTGACCCAGGACAGACATGAATTCGACCCCCCAAGTCAGGAGTATTTCTGAGAGCAGAGCCAAGAGTAACCCCTGAGAGCTGCTGGGTGTGGTAAAAACAAACAAACAAACAAAAAACAACAACAAAACAAAAAATGCACTTAACTCTCAGGTTCTTTATTATGCTCCTGATCCCCATTTAGGCTGGTTCCCTTCAGAAATGAGAAAAGTCTGACAGTACAAGGGAGACATATATCTTTTGAACTCACGAGCTTTGAAAAACTATTATGAGGGATTGCATTTTTTTTATGAATCAACATTCTTTTATTTACCTTGAATCCTCAAAAAGGACCATATCTCCCAAGAACCCACCACAAAAGACCCCTTCATTTTTGCCTGCTAATTGTCAGAAACAAGGTATATAAATTAAACTATTTGTTGAAAGCTTTCATATATTTGGAGTTAGAAAATCTAGATGGGTGGAAAAAATCAGATGGTTATAAAATATATCCTATCATCTCTCTATCTTCTTTTTATTGTTCAGGAAGACACAAGGTTCTCTCTCTTACATAATAAAATACTCTTTGGAAATTTCTTTTTGTTAGTTTTTATTTCCCTTTAGCTTTATGTGGTCATGCTCTAGCTGAAACTGATTAAGAAAAAGATCATTTTTACCATCAATTAGTGTGGTACTCAAATGATCTGTCTGATCTTTTAGTTTCTTTTTATATAAATATTTCTCATTGAGAAAAGAAAATAAAAATTTAAAAATATTTCTGTAACTTTATAAATTACTAATCTGGTACATAATCATTGCCAATAAATTTGCTTTGAATTTTAATTAAATTACAGAATTAAGGTACAGAATTAAATTACATATTGCTGCTCTGCAAAATTAAACAAGACTTTATTTGTTATAAACTTACATATGCTTTGTTGAATGCTTTTGTAACACATGTGTGCATAACTATACTATTAAATTAAAATATAACATCCCATGGAATTTTAAAAGTATATATTTAATCAAATTGGAGATTTCAAGCAATATGTCCACATCCTAATCTAGTATCTCTTAATGACTTGTTTGAGAAAAAATAGATGAATTCTCTTTAGAGATATGAAGAATTTTTCTTGAATTATTGGAATGGGGTTTAAATACAATGATAAGAATCCCTATAAGAGTCATAAAATGGATAAGCTTTGGGGAGAACAAAAGAAGTTCATATTCAGGTGAAGGCATAAATAGAGTAACACAGTTACAATATAACTAAGACATCAAAAATAATCTGATAAAACCAAAGAGTCTTTCCCTGATCCTCTAGAGTAGGGTTTCCCAAAATTAAGAACACCCAGAGAGCATAGGAACAGTCAGGGAATATGTGATAAATTATGATAAATAACCCTGGTGTCACTAATGACTTCTATGGGATTTTAGTTGTTTTCTGGAGAGGATGCGTTAAGTCAAATACTATTGGAAATCACTGAGGCCTGCTTTTTGAATCCTTACTAGTTAATATGAAATTTTTGTTGTTTTAAGTCATAATTATCCTGGATTTGTAATGAGAGGCTCAGTAAACTGAACAATTACTTTATTAGGAATATGATTGAGTCAATAAATCAGATTTTGTTCTTGCATGCTCAAAATTCTATGGCCTTATATTCATGATTCATTTAAATATCGTGGGAAGGTATTCCAGCATAATGGCTTTTTTCAACAAATTCAGTTACTTCATTTGCAATCCTTATTTCTACAATCTTTATATTTAAACCCAAATATTATTTTTGAGCTCTAATATATATGTATATGTATACACACAAATACATACACACACACACATATATATATATTATAGCATGCATTTATTCAAGACAAAAGAATAAGGAAAGAACAAAGAAGACTGAAAACTTGTGAAAAACCCCACTCTTCCAGTGTATAGAAAATAACTTAGTCATTATGTCATCTCTAATTGCAAGAGTCTTTTGAATAGTTTCCTGTTATTTGCTTGGCTATAATCAGATATATACTTATAAATAAAAGAAAGAGCTACCTTTATGGAATGCTAATTTTTTTCATATTTATAGTTTGTTCAACTATAATTTTCCAAAATTAAAGAATTGTTAATTTTAAATTTGACTGGACATATATACAGCATTATTTATTTTATAATCTGAATTTTTAGAATATTCACAGAGTACATTGTCTACATTGTTCTTATGGAAAATTAATTTTAGCAAGGTGATTTTGCTAGGAATGATTCACACATCTCCACTCTAATTAGAAACATACAAATCTAATTAGCTAAGCTTCTAATTTAAAGGTGCTAAAAGTGTTGAATTGTTGGCAATTCTTTCAACCAAATTGCTTTTTAAATCTAATAATTACTTAGCATATTAAAAGGGCAATGAATAATATGAACATCACTGCACATTTGCTAAAGCATTTTAAATAGCCAAATTTATAGTTACATCTCTAATTTTAAAATACATCAGATAAAGAAATGTAAGCATAGTGAGAAATCTTACTTGTCTTTTATAACAATAAAATCTAATCCCCATACTAAATATACACACCAGACTTTTGTATAAAGAGCATGGAATCCATTGAATTAAATTTCTTCTACTAAATTTGATATGGGCTGAGTTTTAAAAACCAATAAATGACCTAGTAAACAAATGATATTATAGTTTTATAGCATTATTTATATTATATATTTCCAACATTATGTAGGGCTGCAAATATTGTAAATAGATATAGTGACATACATTCACAAAAATTTTTCTATGTGAATGTTATGGATCAACAATTTTAGATCATAACATTGAAAAACAGATTTAGACATTAGCCTAGAAATTTTGTGAGATGCCTTGTTGATGCAAAGTACAATTAATTAAGAAGATTAACCTCTGAAACATGAATGGTCTCACCTAGTCAGTTGAAATATATAATAAAAACAAAATCATTTCCCCAAAAAATCATTTTCTCAAGGTTAGAGCATCAATTCTTGATAAGATTCTAGAGTTTTAAACTTCTAGACTACCTAGTATAATATTTATAATGATAAGTCAAATCCTTATAGTCTCATACAAACACAAACACAAAGACACACGGATATGCGCACATATATAAAACACATCTAGATAAATAGATGTATAGACAGGCATACTCAATCTCTTTATATTTTCCTATTAGTTTTGAATAGAGATTAAGACTCTAGATACTAATACCAAACACAACTCTAATATGAGTATTTTAAGAAAATACACACTTTGCTCAAAAATTCTTTTATGTACTATTTTTAAAAAATTCTTATAAAGTTAATGTATCTAAATCAATTAGAAATTGTTGTACCCCTCTTACATTTCACAACTAGATATACTTGCTTTAGCTTTTCTATCAAAGTCCAAAAAGTGGTAGAGAGTGAGTGGTCACCATGAAGAGTGTCAAAACAATATTCTCTCCATTGCTTAGTAAATTACTATAAACTTACATTCTCTCTGACCTACTTAAAACCATTTTGATATCTATATAATGTAACTATCAATCCAAGAAGCATTTGAAACAGAGCATTTTCGGTAGCAAAACAATTATTATCATGAATGGTGAAAGCATTTCATAATTAGACTATTTTTAGGACCACTGATTATGAATTTGTTTCTCTGTGTTTACGGGGTAAGAAAGTCATTGCTTATCACCTATGATAAATAACAATTGCAGATTTATTTTGATGAGGTTGGGGTAAGATAAATTATAATAGTATTAAACTAATAGTATTGGATAAAATAGAAATTTATGTCACGTACATTAAGAGAATAAGAAAGTCAGGGGCCTGAGAGATAGCACATTGGTAGGGCTTTTACCTTGCATGCAACTGACTCAGGATGGACGGTGGTTCAACTCCCAACATCCCATATGGTCCTCCGTGCCTGCCCGGGGTTATTTCTGAACACAGAGCCAGGAGTATCCCCTAAGCACTGATGGGTGTGACCCAAAATCCCACCCCCCCAAAAAAAGAGAAATACAACTTAAAAAATATCAAGAAAGAAGATCTGTAGGTCAAAGCACTGTGGTTGTGGTTGTTTGAGACTCTGAAGCTGTGTGTGTTCCATAAACAATCAGAAAAAAAGCAAACAAAAGACACCAAGGAGGTCTGCTCTTTACACTTCTAGACATTTCATATATTTCAAAATCTACTAAAATGATCTAGATAAGTAAGGATTGTGTAGTTGATATCAGACTATAACTAAATTTTATCACTTGGTTCAAGCTTCAAACTGTCAGTTTTACATCTCTTGTCCATTGGAAGTCCAAAAAAATATAATGTTGTAAGTGGAATTAGAGTCTCAGTTTTTTTAAGTTCATTATATATTAAAATATATTATTTTTAATTTTTTCAATTTTCTTTACATCATAAAAGTATAATCATTGATCCAGTGTAGAAATGATAGTTTTTTATTTAATTTTTATTATGGTCAAAATGAATCAAAAATCTTTCACAGTATTATTAAAGGCAAATATATACTTTAAAAAATAAAATATGGGGCCCGGGAGATAGCATGGAGGTAAGGCATTTGTCTTTCATGCAAAAGGTCATCGGTTCGAATCCCGGTGCCCCATATGGTCCCCCGTGCCTGCCAGGAGCAATTTCTGAGCATGGAGCCAGGAGTGACCCCTGAGCACTGCCGGGTGTGACCCAAAAACCAAAAAAAAAAAAATAATAATAAAATAAAAAAATAAAATAAAATATACATACAATTTTACTGAATATTAAAATTAAAGAAATATATAATTTTAATAAGTATAAGTTACCACAATAAATAGATTTTACAGGTCCAAATAAGTTATGTAAGATTTAAAAGAAAAGGTTATTTTTGATTATTAAGAGGCTATTGATTTAGTTAAATCTCTAAAGATATATAAGATTTTGATATATACCAACTTAGCCATATTGAAAAATAATTAAATTGTCTTTGACTTTACTATTCTAAACTGTAAAGTAATTGAGTTTTATGATCTTATCATCTGATAACATTTATTGGTACACTCATTCACTAACTATATAGTGTATTCAGTGTCCAGAGATTGAATATGAGTGATGTTTGCAGTATAGCAGAAGTGGTAATTTTAATAGTTCTCATTATAATTATAAGGAAGTCAAGTATAATAAAACATATAAAAGATTTTAAAGAAACTTTTAGCTATAATTAATTCCTAAGTAGATTATTTATTATTTGTTATGAAAAAAAATCATGGGACATTTGTTCTCTACTTTAACCAAAACAAAGAAAAATAGATGATACAATAGCTTCAGTACTTAATTCCCATTTGAAGTATTTTTTTATTTTTTGGTTTTTGGGCCACACCCAGTGACGCTCAGGGGTTACTCCTGGCTTTTCGCTCAGAAGTCGCTCCTGGCAGGCACGGGGGACCATATGGGGAACCGGGGGATCGAACCGCGGTCCGTCCTAGGTTAGCGCAGGCACCCTATCTCCAGCGCCACCGCCAGGCCCCACTAACTTTTATTCTTAATATCTATTTTGATAAATTTTGATAGGTGTGCATTAATATTTTATATATCACTTTTATAAATAAATTACAATTATACTTTAATTTCTATAGTATATAGTTTATGTGAATTTTATTGTAAAAAATTTACAAGTTTTTCAAACATTTTCAATTGATGTTTTTAAATAAGCCAAGCTTTCTTCTGTTATACATGTTAAGTTTAGTATTTTAGTTATTTTTTTTTACAAATAATGATTCATATGTTAATTTTAATTCAAAATTCTTTTGCTCTTTTGCGACATATATTGATTAAGTATTTTATGTACACACTTCAAATACTTTAATCTCTTCTGTATAGTTTTACAGCCATCCTTTAAAATATAGTATTTTTAAACAAGTTCTAATTCAGTAAGATTTACTACTATTTATGTGTAATTTACTTAGCTTAGTGTTATCATAAGTGGTTACAGAAATAAGTTGCTTTTACTTAGAGTCTTTCACTTATATGTCTATTAATATAAATTACATTACGTATTTTTATTAAGCTTGGAAAACTCTTTTGCTGTCAATTTTTTAAATACATAACATATAAATCCAGAATAATTTTTTCATCTTAAGATTTAAATAGAAAAGTTGTAATAGATGGTACAGTGGATAAGGTTTATATTTCAAATGAATTTGCCCATGTTTGATCCAGAGCATCACTTGATTCCACAAGCATCTTTGTGGAACTATAAACTCCTGGCATCCACCTCCAATAGAGGTCCACATAATACCTAATTATTGGTGAACAGAGATTTGCTTTTGTCCTTCTAGTCAAAGATTCAGAGCAGGACTATGGTCTCAGCATATTTCAGAGGCCCGACATTGAAATATCTATCTATCTATCTATAAATCATCATCATCATCATCATCATCATCATCTATCTATCATCATCATCTATCTATCTATCTATCTATCTATCTATCTATCTATCTATCTATCTATCTATCTATCGTCATTTACCTATCTATCTCTCTATTTCATGTCCCTTGTCATAAAAGTAATTCTATTTTCAATTACCTGGTATTAAATTTTATATTAATACTTCTTCCATCCCAATATTCATCACATTTAAATATCAGGTAAGTTAAAGCTGCAATAGATTTTCTCATTCCCCTATTTTCCTTGATGTGACTCCTAAACTAGAATATTTCTTATCTTGCTTCCCTAAGGCAATGTTATAACAGATTCTGGCAGAAATTCAGTAATTGCTAGAGGTACTTGATTCCCTCCTGCTGATTGTCACTGAAAACAACTGAACATCTTTTCTTTTGACTATGTTAGTACTATAAACTAGCTCTTTATTTTTGACAACACTCAGTTCCAAACCAGTGACTTTTTCAATTATTCTTATTCCTTCAATTTTTAATTCTTTTCTGCATGAGAGATTTGTGGTTGGTGTCTCAATTGGTGTTTAAGCGTTTCTGTAATTCAGGTGAGCTGATTTTGAAGAATGTTTTAGAGAAAAGTCCGTCCTTGACTATGTTATGACTTCATCACTGTGCTAAATTTGTATACTTGATTAGAAAAAATAAAGCTACTTTTAGATTCTGTCTGTTTAAGGATGAATGGAATGTGTGTCTATATTCACTAACAAGTATACAATCCAGCTTCACAAACTTAAATGACTGAGAAGTAGAAATCTATATGAGTTTATATGACAAAGCACCTTTTCTGGTACATTTGTTTGTTTATTGTTGATTATTAGCATTAATACATTTTATTGAATGCTCCTAAAAGTGAAGGAGGACGGTTTTAAAACTTAGATTCTTAACATATCTTATAAAGTTAAAGCAACATTTGAAATATTTAATTATCTACTTTTAAAACTTACATTTTTATGTGTTTGGGGGAGGAAATTACTAAATTAGTGTTACCCCTCCCCCGACTTCCTATCTATCTTACCTGATGTTCAGACCAGGCCACTTCTAGAAGGGACCTGAGGTTGGTAATTAAAGTCTGGGGGGTGATAAAAGGGAAATTCAGCAGGTGTAGCCAGAGGAGGAGGAAGCAGAATGGGGAGAGGAGAGTCAGGATAGATGCAGGGAATTTGAAGGAAGCTGCTTAAAAGGTTAAATGAGAAGCCACGCTGTAAGGTGTCTGCCTTGCCCACGCTAACCTAGGACAGAGCATGATTTGATCCACCAGGGTCTCATATGGTTCCCCCAAGCCAGGCGCGATTTCTGAGGCATAGTCAGGAGTAACCACTGAGCATCACCCGGTATGGCCCCAAAACAAAACAGAACAAAACAAAAATTTCCAGCACATGGTTCCTGAGCCCCACTCTTGGTGATCCATGAGCACTGGGCCAGGAGTAATCTTCAAGCCAGCTGAGTGTGACCTATAGAGCGAACATAAATTGGTTTTATTTGGGGGGGGGGACAGTGGCGCTAGAGGTAAGGTGTCTGCTTTGCTAGCATTAGCCTAGGACAGACCGAAGTTCGATGCCACTGTGTCCCATATGGTCCCCCAAGCCAGGAGCTACTTCTGAGCACATAGCCAGGAGTAACCTCTGAGCATTACCGGGTGTGGCCCAAAAACAAAAACAAACATAAATAAATTGGTTTTATTTTCTATTTAATTTGGTAGCAGATTATGATTTATATATTAAACTATATACATTATATTCTCAATATATTATAAATGCATTATATATTTATTAATATTACAGTAAAATAAAACAGAACAAATAGTATTCCCACAAATTATTCATTTTTTTATTTGAATACTAAACTTTATTATTGTTTGTCTTGGTTCTTACCTGGGGATGCTCCATGATCTGTACTCATGAATTACTCATGTACATGGATTTTTCATGTACTCATGTAGTCTTTCCTTACACTCTACTTATGAATTACTCCTGATATTGTTCAGGAACCATATGGGATGCCTAAGATTAAACCCTGGTCAGCTACATACAAGACAAACAACCTACTTGCTATACTAACACTTTCACTCCCAGATACTTAATTTTTTAATCTTATCATGATTTAGAATGTATGTTTTCATTGAAAAAATTCACTCAAATAAAATATAAATGCTCTATTTGCACTATATATTTTTTATTTTTCAATTATTTTTTCATCAAGTAAAAGGCACAATGAACTTAGTGACATCTTAAATGCAATAAACTAAATTTTAATAGGTGCTCATACATCTAATCTAAGATAGACATGCCCTTTATTTTCCCCCAGTTGTGTATATATATATATATATATATATATATATATATATATATATATATATATATATATATATATATATATAT
>PVKC010000623.1:45399-62887 GCA_004027635.1 Crocidura indochinensis | reverse complement strand
GCAGAATTGTTGTATATGTAAACATTTCTTGGGATTAGTATGTTACTGACCCTACCCTAGGGTGTGACCTGGCATTCTGCCCCTACCCTAGGGTGGTACCTGATTCTTGGGTATAAAACCAGGGTCTGTGGGAGGCTAGGGGCTTTTGGGTTGGAACGGATGCTGAGTCATTGGACCTCAGTTCTTTCCACCGAATAAAGCTGATATTTCCACAAGTCTGACTCTCCGTGAGCTGTTTACCCGCCGATTCACTTCAGAACCGCTGGTTACTGGGTGGTAGACGCGTTCTACGAGCTGGAGGGGAGAACTCTTCCTCCCTACCTCAATTAGCGAACCTCTCCTGGGAACAGATTTATACAGGATGGCATGACCACCGAGCACCAAATGGCATGCAATGGTTTAAAAGATAGATCCATGACTAGATGGGTCTGTGCCACTCGTAATGTTGGGACACCCAGACAACAAATCCAAGCCCTCACTTCTGCCATTCAGTCACAGAATGAGACTCTGGCCGAGGTGCTAGCAGAATCCCTGCAGTCTTTTGTTGAGACTCTGTCCCAGGTCTCTCAGATGTCTCTGCCACATTCACTAGAGCAGCTGAGGATTAAGGGGCCCAAGGAGGGGGGCCCCATGAACCCTTCAGGGAATGGAGACACCTCAGAGAAGAAATGTTTTGCTTGTGAGGGAATAGGACATTTATACTGGGTGTACCCTAACCAAAAGGCAGGATGCAACTGCAGAGCGCCCACTGCTCCATGCCGTAGGTGCAAGAAAGTGTTCCACTGGCTGTTGAACTGCAAATCCAAATTTGGCAAAGATTGGAAGTCTTTAAACTAGATGTGGGACATCCCTCAGCCCCATCACCCCAGGAGAAGAGCTGCCCTCAGGAGCACCATGGGTAGGAATGGCCTGACAGGGCCTCAGCAGCCCAGGCTTATTGGTCAGTGCCCATTATTCCAGGCACATGCTCACGAATGACAGTGACCATAGGAGGAAGGACCTTTGAGTGCTTAGTGGATACAGGGGCAGACAGAACTATGATCAGGGCAGAAAAGGTGCCCAAGAATGGAAGCTTATAATTGGTCCCAGAGTCAAAGGGGTAGGGGGGAGATGCAGCCTCCTCAAGTTGTCTCCTTAAGACAACTGACTGAATGGCACGGCAGGAACCTGAGGGAGGCTCAGGGGAGGGAAGACTGCTCCTACCTAGAGGTCTCTCCTCTAATCTTCTAAGACATACTGAGGGCCACTGCTTCCCCAGGGTCCCCTGATCTCTTGGCGCCCAGGGGAGCCGGTACTGGTAGAGCAGTGGCCACTACGCCCAAGAAAAGTTAACTGTCTTAAAACAAATAGTGAGTGAGTAGTTACAAACTGGGGCACATCAGACCATCCTATGGTCTGGAATATTCCTATCTTTATTATAAAGAAGGGGTCAGATAAGTGGAGAATATTACAGGATCTCAGGAAAATTAATAAAAGGATAATTATTCAGAGAACTCCCTTAAGGGGAATGCCATGGGGACCAGCTATTCCCACAATATCTCATGATTATTGACATTTAAGACTGTTCCTTTTTCCATCCCTCTTCAACCAGAAGAGTTGTGAGAAGTTTGAATTATCAGTCCCAGCTTCAAATTATTCAGGCCCAGATGAGAGATATGAGTGGACTGTCCTTCCTCAAGAAATTGTTACTAGTTCCTCATTTTGTCAAAATTATGTCTACCAGTTATTAAAGCCCATTCGTGCTCTAACATAGCACTTTATATCTAAATGGATAATATTATTCTCAGATGTCCATAACCAGAAAAATTACAGCAAGTCTTTGTCTGATAAAACAAGTCTTAGCACAAGAGAAATGATTATTTCCACAGAGGGTACAGGAGGTACCTCTCTTTAAGATATTTGAAACCCTACTGGCCTTGGATAACATTAGTCCCCTCAAGCCGCAGCTCTCTATATAAGAGAAGTACAAGCTGCCAGACTGCAGAGACTTCTAGTGGAGATTAATTAATTAATTGGTTAAGATCCTGGATACCCATTTCAACTGGGCAACTGACTCTCATTTATTCTTCATGTTAGACAAAGACCCCACAGATATCATCAAGCTTGATCTTTCTCAGCAAAAGCTCCTGTCCAGGAACAAGATAATTTAGATAAGGCCACCTTAGTCCTATATGATTCCAGCCTTTCCCTCCATTTATGAGTAATAAAAGGCCAGGAGACTTTTGTGGTTACATTATCACAAAAAGGGGGAATCGGTTCAGTGGATCCACATCTGCTTATGTGTCATCCCCACAACTCGTACCCCCCAACCCGGTTTACTCAGACATTATGTGAAAAAGCCCAACTAAACATTGGTCCCCTATAGGCTGCGTGATTTTTGAATGGCTTAGGAAGGTAGGTGTGAAGGATACTTGGGAAATATAGATTGCCATTATGGACCAAGTAAATGGGACACTTTCTTTGGATGTCTGGAATGGAAGGCCCCAACCCTTTTCTCAGGTAACCGGTACCCGGGGGGCGTGGGGGTACGTGCTTACAGATGGGGGAAGAAAATGGGTGTCTGTCATAATATTTAAAGAAAAGATTCCTGTGGCACATTTAAGAATGTGAAGGGTTCACTCAATTTAAAGAATAATTTGCGATCAGCATAGCCCTTACCTTTGCTAAGTCACTTATGAATTTGTTCTCAGATTCTTTGTATGTTACCAACCGTCTACCTAGTCTGCCATTCTCTTATATTCATTTGAATAATAATTCCATCACCCCCTTGATAATTCAGGCAAGGGCAGAATTAGAGGACCTGGTGCTTTCTTTATTTGTTCACCATTTGAGGGGACACCAAGATATGTGGTGAGAAAATATACCTTTGGTTTTAGCCAAAATTTATTATATACTCTCTATATATGTAAATTTTAATTAAAAAATGAAAAAGTATATTTCATTCTCATGTTATAGATAAAAAAGATCAAGAACAAAAATCTTCCCAAGGTTAAACATCCAGTAAGCAGGTAAATATATTAAGGCGAATGCACACATTCAAGCAAGTTAAGTACAACATTATTCTATATCTCCATTTAGGAAAAATCACATTAGTATAAAAATAATATAGTTGCTAATAAATTGGGGCAATAATAAGGCAATAATAAGTGAGACAATCATTCTGAATGAGTGGATCAGTAAGTAAGATATGAACTGAAAATTCATTTAAGACACAAACCTAACATATGCTTCAAAGTTATTTCTAGAATTTACTAAGAAAAATAATTAAAGAATACCATGTTACATATACAATCTTTTGAGTGATGAGCAGGTATAACTTTATTACATATAACATACATACAGAAAATGTAAAAATTGCATAGGTACTTTTACATACTGGGGCTTATTTCTTAATTAAAACAGAACAAAACAAAGTCTGGTACCTATCTATATAAAGCAATGTCTAATGACTTCGCTAAATATCAGACTTAAAATAATGCATTATATTTCAAAGAAATTCAAGTTTTCATATAACTCAAACCATTTAGTAGTAGGATATTGTAATAAAGAATAACTAAATAAAACATTTCCTTCAAAAAATAAAATTTAATTAGTTTCAGTTTGTAGAAAGAGTACTATTTTTTCATAGCTCAGATCAAGCTGTCCCACTTGATCTTTCTGATTTTTATATTTGCTGTAATAATTATAATGTTTTATACACTGAAATACATTTTCAGAGCTAATAATTTTCAAGTGAAACATAAAACAATTCACAGTAATAATTTCTACTTGTTTCACCACTAGCATAATTGTACTGATTATCTGTTAGTTCTTTTGTATCACGTAAAACTTACCAAGCGGTAGGTCTGGGCCTTTAAAATGTTGAGATCAATAAAGTTCTCCTCATTGTCTGTCTCCTCTTCCTTAGGAAAATAAAATGCCAAAAGTTAGTATGATTAAAGCTATTTTAAGCATTCATATACAAAATAAACACTAAGCTCGAATAGAAACTAAATGCAGAAGAGTATTTAAAAATCTAGTATTATATATAAAGTAGGACATAATATTAATAACAGCTCATCTGTTTTATGAGGTTCTGAAGATGCTATTTAAAGTAAAATAGTTTTCTTTTTTAAAAGATAAAATGTATATTGCCCTGGGGCTGGAGCGAGAGCACAGCAGTAGGGCATTTGACTTGTACACGGCTCACCTGGGGCAGACCTGGGTTCAATGCCCGGTATCTCATATGGTCTCCAGAACCTGCCAGAAGCGTGTTCAGAGCACAGACTCAGGAGTAACCCCTAAGCACTGACGGTGTGACCCAAAACCAAAAAAAAAAAAAAAAAAAAAGTATATTGCCTTTAGGGGCAAAAATGAATAAAAGTTGAGGTGATTACGCTAAATGGAGTAAGAGAGCCAAATACAATTGTTATATGATTTCACATATATGCAGAAAAACAAAAGCAAACTAACTTGTAAAAACAACAAAATTCCTAGACTCAGTGAGAGCTGTGTTGGTCACTAAAAGGTAAGGCAGTTGTATATGGGGAGACAAAGGGCTAAGGTTACAGGGCTTACCCTTGGTTCTATAGTCAAGGTTACTCATAGCAGTGCTCAAGGGCTCAAGTGACCATATGGGATGATGGGGAAGAAACCATGTGGAAAGTGTGCAAGGTTAAGTGCTATACCTCCTATACCATCTCTCAGGTCCCAAATGGGATTAGTGGGACCTGGAACTTCACTTCATTGTACTCAGGATTCTATGTTTAGGGGTCACTCCTGGCAATGCTTGAGAGTACAATGTCGAGGATCAAACCAGGGTTGGCTGCATCCATGAAAAGTCCTCACCTGCTGTATTAGCTCTCTGGTCCTGTTACGGATCTTAACCATATATAGAAGTATAAAGGTAGACTCTTTTTATTCTACAGTATAATACAAATGCTAAATCAATAAAATGGGAATTTTTATATCACTAAAGATAAAAGAGAAATGACGTTGCTATAAATCTAGAAAATACAAGAACGAGAAAAACAGTCCCAAGTGGAATATCTGAGAGATACTAGAAAATTGATGGGAAATTGTTATAATTGTGCTATAAAAATAAACTGGACAAAAGAGGTTGACAAGGCAGACTGTTTTCATCTTTAAGGATCAACAATATTAATGCTTTTTTATACCTTATATCTTGTATGCTCATATTTAATATCTGGTATATGGTTCCTACAGCTACTTAAAGATACAAAGTTATTTAAGATTTTAGCTCTATATATTAACTCCCTAGGAAAATTTAGGTGGACTCCAAGATGATATTGATTCCAGTTCAATTGTCAAAAGCAACCCTCTGAAAGTCAATTCTCGTTCCAATAAACAGTAAATATAGTCTGGCAATATTCTCTGAGAGTGTAAGAGAAAACAAAGACTTCCCTCTCATTTCAAATAATTCCTGATGACAAGATAAAAAGTGGGAGAAACAAATTTAACAAGAATATCCATAATAAAGTCAACTGGACTGATCCTTATACCTTATGTCTTATAAAAGAGGGAAGGAGCGAGGGAGTGAGTGAGTGAGGGAGGAAAGGAAGGAAGGAAGGAAGCTCGAAGGAAGGAAGGAAGGAAAGGAGGGAGGGAGGGAGGGGAAGGAAGGAAGGGAGGGAGGGAGGGAGGGAGGGGAAGGAAGGAAGGAAGGAAGGGAAGGGAAGGAGGAAAGAAGAGAGGAAGGAGGGAAGGAAGGATGGAGGGAAGAAAGAAGAGAGGGAGGAAGGATGGAGGGAGGAAAAAAGAGGGAGGAAAGGAGGGAGGGAGGGAAGAAGGAGGGAAGGAGAGAAGGAAGAAGGGAGGGAAGAGGAAAGAATAGGAAGGGAAGAGAGAAAGAGGGTGAGGGAGGGAGAGAGACAAGTGTGTTATTGAATGAATGTTTCCATGTAGAGTTGATAAAATGATATGGGGGGGGGGGCTAGAGAGATAGTACACTCCGGTGTGGTGCTTGCCATAGAAGTAGCCAACATGGATTTGATCCCTGGCACTAAATATGGTTCACCGAGCACCACTAATAAGCACAGAAAAAATTAAAAATTCTAGGTAATAAACACTAAATACATGAGAACCATATTAATATTCAGAAAGCTTGAATTTAGGAAGATATGATGCAATAAAAGACACTCAAGTGTTGCTTATTTTCTTAGGAGAAGGGCCAATGGAGTACATTTGTAGAAAAAAATGTTTATATTTCAAATCTTAAGCATAGATGTAGATACACAACTTTGAAAAGACATTCTATTCTGTATTTGCACTCATGATTGCCTACTTAAAAGGTTCATAGCAAATGATTGAAATGCCAATGATTCAATGCATGTGGGAAAAGAGCCAATCATATAATGCTTTTACAACAACCTAATCAGTAGTATTTACAAAGGCAATCAATATACACTTGTTAAATGACACTGGATGGAACACTAGTAAGACAAACTTCTTTACCAATAGATCACAGAAAAAGAATTAAAGTTAAAAGCTATTGAGTATATTGAAAACGGATTTAAATTTATAATCTATAGTTTCAAAATAAAGGGATTCCAGCAAAATGGTAAATAAAAGATGCCAGACTCTCTTCTTGCTTCCATTACTCCTTAATTAAATAGTCAACAAAATGGAAAAAAATTCAAAAAGGATAACATGAATTGAAAGGGAAAATAAAAACGAACAGTACCAGGACCAAACAGCCATATATATAAACATTAAGTGGAAATAAAAAATAAAATCAGACTTAAACACCAAACCCAAAGTCAACAACAACAACAATCGATACCTCATCTACAATAAATAAGTTGTACACAGAGGAAAACAGCTACAATAGCACTCCGGGTGGCAAAAAAGGGAAATATAGGATGCATGCTAGGAAGGGGGGTGGAGGGAGGACAGCCCTGGTGGTAGGAAGGGCCCTGACTGTCACTATGTACATCAAATATTACTGTGAAAGATTTGTTATTCACTTTTGGTCACAATAAAAATTACTTAAAAAAAGGATCATATGACTAGAGCTGTGCCTGTCTAGGGAGAGGCAGCTGGGCAAAGTGGAGATGACAGGAACAACTGCAGCATCTCTAGTGTGACTTGCTAAAGAGAGGTAGCACAGCCAGGAATAAAAAAAGACTTTTCTCAGGAGAGTAGCAAGTGGAGAACAAAGTTTGTGAAGATGTCTTTGGAATATATCTACTGATATACTATCAGTGACTACAGATGCCAGACAATAGGCTCCTTTGTATAGGATGGGGACTGACAATTTAGTCAGACTCCTCCAGGAGCTGTAAAGAGTTTGAGCTGAAGGGGTCCCAACTGTGGAATGTGTTGGGAACTGACTGCAATCCTACCTGTGACCTCCTGGCACAAGAAGCTCCTCTCTCCACCTGGTCTTGATTAAGAAATACAGCTATTGTAGCCATGCCTGGAGCTATCACTGGGGCTTGTTCACATATGGTGGGCCCTTCCTGGGTTCCCCAAATTTATTTAACTTACTTATTCCTTTAAAAAAATGTTCTCAATTCCTGCACTCTCTGAAATCTACCTTGAGCAAATAAAACGCATCCCAACAGCATCTAAGCTATAACTGTCCTCCAGAATGTTTCTAGAAGGGCCCCCCAGGGTTCAGTATCGCTATTCGGAAAACAGTGCTCTATTTGGAACACAGAGTGTGATCAAAACAGAATGACTTAAATCTAAGAAAGAGCTACTAGGTAATTTTCCTCCTGCATGCATCTGAGAGCTGCCAACAAATTAGACTACAATGCAAGCATGACTGATAATCCAAAACAGTGACAAAGAGCAGAATTATCTTAGAGGAGAGAAAAGTATCAAGTTTCTCCCCATCCTATCAGCTTGGACAATAGTTCCTTGGGAGGCTTGAATTTGTGGTTCCTTCATCAATCTACCTGCAATCCACTGCCTTGAATTCTTCCCTCTGGGCATCATTGATCTCCAATCATCTAAATAGATACAGAAGTGTCAGTATACAGAGATATGGCAGCATCTGGTTTACACCCCACTGCCCTAAAATATCGACTAATCTGATAAAAAGCTAAGAAAAGACAGCATTCAACTCAACACACAATACACTTAATATACCTTATTGAACACAATGAGGAAACAAATTTTTCATTTACGATGAAGCAGTTAAGTACCCCAGGGTTGGAGATGAGAGGGTTTGAGAAATAGTAGAATGAATAAGGTGCTTGACCCTGCATTCCTGACATCATATATAGTACCCAAAGCCCCACAGGAGTGTTCCTTGAGGCACTGCTGGGTATGTCTCCTCTCAAAACAAATCAAAGAGAATTAAAGAATAAATTAAAGGAACTTGATGGTAAACCAGAGAAGTAGTTGATGAAATTAGTAAACTGAAAAGTATGGTAGGTATCCTACAAAAAATCATAATTGAAGAAATGACAGCTGAGAAATTGGTTAATTTGGAAAAGAAACTAAATATCCAAATACCTGCTCAAAGAATTCTAAGACACAACAATACCTCACAACTATAAGGTATTAAAGAATATACTATAAGATATGAAAAACTAAAAAAGTAACAGAATATTACAATTAGTAAAAAATATATTATACTTTAAGGAATCCCCAATCAGATTATACATGGATTTTCTGACAGAAACTATACAAAACCAAAGATAATGGCTTGAGATGTTAACGTTCTGAAGGAAAAGAGTTTTTGACCAAGAATACGATACATGAAAGGATATAATTTTAATATGATTTGAATATCACTTTGAATGGACAGTATTTTACAGAAACAAAGATTAAATTTGGTTTTGTAAGAAATACTAAAAATCTCTATCAAATGTAAAGTAATTTTACCTTAAATTTAGAGGTACTAAAATATATTAGACAACTATTACAACAAAAAGTAATATTGACAGTAATATGGCAAAAGAAACTGTCACCTTATTTACAACTATGATTAGATCATTAAAAAGAATAAGGAAACAGCACTATTTTTTAAAAAAAATGAGGCATTTTTTAAAAACCAGATAACAAATGGTTTTAATAATTATTTTTAGAACTTTTCACTATAAGAGGCATGTTTTTAAAGTGTGCACTTTATAAAATTTGCCCACATGTTGATACAGAAACAAGAGTCAATAATCTTATAGATTGAAATGGCTGATACACAAAGCAAGAGTCAATAATCTTATAGACTAAAATGCCAAGGAATTTTATCACAGTGCTATTATATTATAACTCAGCACAGAAAAAAAATGAGTTGTGGATTTCATTCCAGCTTTGCAAGAGACTATTCAAATTTCAAACACCATTTGAAGAGGACTTTATTTTTCCACTTCATGCCATCCAACTCCTTGTCATAATTTAAAAAGTCCATAAATCTGAAAATTTATTTTTGGGCTCTCTATTCTACTTCATAGCTCTCAGTCTAGTATCTAATACCATACCATTTTGATAACTATAACTTTATAGTAGTAAAGAGTGAAATACCACAATTTCTTTTTTTCTATACATGTCCTTGGCTGTTTGGGAAGTTTTATGATTCAAAAATGAATTTAATAAAATGTTTTCTAAGGTTTTGAAGAACATTATTGGAATTTTGATGAAACTGAATCCATTCGTATAATGTTTTTGTGAACGTTGGCATAGGCTCTTGACCTCAAGCATCCAAAATTTAAGAGACATAATGACTGAATTCAGAAGAAATCTTGTTTAAGAAGAAGAGGGAAGCAAGAAAGTTTCTGAAACAGAAGAAAGGTCTTCTACTTTAGTAGAATTCCTAAAGTAAAGTAAAACATTCTGTTGCGTATGTAAACATTTTTAATCTTATCATGATCTGAAATTGTTATGTATAAACATCTCTGACCCTACCCTGATCAGTGATTGGACCCTACCCTAGGGTGTAACCTGGAAGAATTGTTGTATATGTAAGCATTTCTTGGGATTAGTATGTTACTGACCCTACCCTAGGTTGTGACCTGGCATTCTGCCCCTACCCTAGGGTGGTACCTGATTCTTGGGGATAAAACAAGGGTCTGTGGAAGGCAAGGGGCTTTTTGTTGGAACTGATGCTGAGTCATTGGACCTCAGTTCTTTCCAAAAGCTGATATTTCCACAAGTCTGACTCTCCGTGAGCTGTTTACCTGCCGATTCACCTCAGAACCGCTGGTTATTGGGTGGTAGATACGTTTTCCGAGCTGGAGGGGAGAGACCACATCCTCCCTACCTCCATCTGTGAACCTCTCCTGGGAACGGATTTCTACAACATTCTTTTACATCTTTTACGGCTAGGGACAGGTAATAGGCTAGAGCTTTGCATTAGATTAAGAAATGTGAGGTAGCAAAAAAAAAAAAAAAAAGAGTAAGAAAGAGTAGGGAATTTAGATTATCTTTCATTAGAACCTAGGCTCATCATACTCTCTTACTTCCCCCCTATATCAATCTGAAGAGTATAGTCATTTTACTATGCTAATTCTTCCAGTCCATGAACAAGAAATATTTCCTCATTTCCTGATGTTCTCTTCTATTTTTTCAAATAGTGACTTATAATACCCAATATAAGTCTTCCACATATTTTGTTATTTGATTCCTAGGCATTTGGGCACTATTTTAAATAGAATAGCCTACTTGATTTCTTTCTCTGTTCTTTATTTGCATATAGAAATTTCTGGATGTTAATTATTTTGCATATTGATTTTGTAGCTTGCTGTATTAGCTTATTGTCTGAGCTTTATTTTTAGGGGTGCTATAGAGCTCAGGAGACCTTGGGTTCCCCATGGAGTTTCAGTCAAACTGAAGAGATTCAATACATGAATTCATTTATTTCAGCTCTTACCTAAGCCAGCCTGGCAGTGCTAGAGGTTTTTAAGGTTACGCCCTGTTGTTCTAGGGAGTTGTGACTAGTGGTGCCAAGAACTGAATTTCGGTACTCTAAACACTGTACTCGCTCCCAGGCCCACTCAAGGGATCTTTAGAGGAATCTTCAGGTATTCAATGTATATGAACATATCACTTGAAAATAGTGACAATTTGTGCTCGCTTCGGCAGCACATATACTAAAATTGGAACGATACAGAGAAGATTAGCATGGCCCCTGCGCAAGGATGACACGCAAATTCGTGAAGCGTTCCATATTTAAAAAAAAAAAAAAAAAAAAAAGAAAATAGTGACAATTTAACTGCTTTTCCGATTTCCTTTGATTTCTTTTTTTGTTTGTTTTATTTTAACAGCAAGAACTTTTAAGACTATAATATTTAATAAAGTGGGCATCCTTTGCTTAATGCATAATCTCTTAAGGAAAACACTTATTTTGCTTTGAATATGATGTTTATGTGGGTTTGTTATAAAATGCTGTTGCTATCTTGAATAGAAAGAAGCATTCATATCTGTTGCAATTTTGTTTAGTTATTATGAATGGATACTGAAATTCTGTCAAAAGTTTTCTCTGCATGAGTTAATATCATATGATTTCTATCTTTCAGTTTGCTGACATGGTGTAGTACATTGTTTTGTATACATTTAACCATATTTACATCCCTGAAATATATTGATCATGGTGCATGATCCTTCTGACTTACTTAGTTCAGTTCGTTAGTATTCTATTGAGGAATTTTGTACTTATGCTCATTATATATCAGTCTGTAAAGTGTTTTAGTAACAACTCTGCTTATATAAGAAAATACCCAGCTATCAACCCAAACAAAGGTTTTCTTCCAATTTCCTCTTCCCAGTAACCTCTTCTTTTGATATGTAAAAACACACCTGGATTATTGGACCTTCCCCTATCCTGGTAGATTTGGTACTGGAGAAGAGAGAGCCATTCTAGTTTTTGGCAGGCCCAAGGTGTTACAAACACAATGCTTGGGGCAGTCTCAATACTTGTCGATACAGTATTATAATTTTTTTTTGTTTTGTTTTTTTGGGTCACACCCGGCAGTGCTCAGGAGTTACTCCTGGCTCCATGCTCAGAAATTGCTCCTGGCAGGCACGGGGGACCATATGGGGCACCGGGATTCGAACCTATGACCTTTTGCATGAAAGGCAAGCGCCTTACCTCCATGCTATCTCCCGGACCCCTACAGTATTGTTATTTTACAGTCTTAAGGTGAGAATGGTATATATTTGGTTTGTGGGGGGGAGACACACGTCATTGCTTATGGCTTATTCCTGGCTCTGCTCTTGGAATGGGGGAGAGAATAGTATGTATCAAAAAAACTGGAAATAATCACTGTTGACAGGGATGTGGTGAAAAAAAGGAATGTTTCTTTATTATTGGTAGGAATGTCAGGTCCAGCCTCTACAGAAAACAGTATAAAGTTTTTTCAAAAAAGAATAGAGTTCCAGTGGCCAGAAGTGAGTTCAGGTGGACTCTTAGTGGGCCCCAGGCTTCCCCTCTCCCTCCGCACTCCAGGGGGGAGATGCATCAGGAGGAGGGCGGGCAGACATCTGGCTTCCAGTTTCCTCTTGGATTCTGGAGACCAGCTCTTGCCAGGTATAGGGCTTGGGGAGGCCCCATACTGGAGCCTATCTCCCTAGTCTGGGGAGTGCTGGGAGGTTTGGCAGGCCCCCAGTCATCCTTGTCTTTTCCCCCTGACTCCAGGCCTTTCCTGGGTTCCAGCTCAGACGGCCAGAAGTGGGTTCAGGTGGACTCTTAGTGGACCCCAGGCTTCCCCTCTCCCTCCGCACTCCAGGGGGATGATGTATCGGGAGGAGGACAGATAGACATCTGGCTTCCAGATTCCTCTTGGATTCAGGAGACCAGCTCTTGCCAGGTATGGGGTTTTGGGTGGCCCCATACTGCGGCCCTTCTTTCTGGTCTGGGGAGTGCTGGGAGGCTTGGCAGGCCCCCAGTCGTCCTTGTCTTTTTCCCCTGACTCCAGGCCATCCCTGGGTGCCGGTCTAGGTGGACTGTATAGGGGTCAACAGGCTTTCCACCTACCTCTCGAGTGATGAATGCAGTTAGAGAAATAACACTGAAAACTATCATAGCAATGTGAATGAACAAGGGAACAAGAAAGCCTGTCTCGAGTACAGGTGTGGGTGGAGTGGGGAAGAGGGAGATCTGGGATATTGGTGGTGGGAATTCTGCACTGGTAAAGGGGGGTATTCTTTACATGACTGTACCATACAACTATAATTATATTTGTAATCATGATGTTTAAATAAAGATAATTAATAAAAAAAGAATAGAGTTCCATATGATACAGCAATTCTATCATAACCATCTACTTCCAAACACAAAAAATATTAACTTGAAAAGAAATATGCATTCCTATATTCATCAAAGTGTTTAGTATAATAGCCAGGATATGGAAACAAACCAAATTCCAAAGAAAGATATTTGGATAAAAAATTTCAGTATATAGATACCTATCTATACATATACACATACACACAATGATATATTATACACAATGATATTATATCACTGACACTTTGATGGAACTGAAGTGTTGTGTTAATTAAGCAAAGTTAGAGAGAGAAGAATAAATAACTATATGATCTGATCTGTGATGATCAGAGAAATAAGACAAGGGAATCAAAGACACCAAAGAAGGCAAAAACTTGAACCTAGATTAAAGGACTGAAAATGTCAAGTAAATAAGAGATTGGGTAGGGAGAAAAAGTGAGGAAGGACTAGATGTAATATAAGAACATTGGTGGAGAATATTGGTCATTTTGATGGTGATGAGGTAAGAGAACTGCGTACATCAAAATCATAAACTTTAATTACTGCCATAACCATGTTACCTAAACTATAAAATATTAAGAGTTTGCTAAAGTGAATTCTATGTGGGAGGGTGGTAGGAGAAATTGAAACACTGATAATGGAATGCTAGGTGGTGGGTGTGGTGTTAGAACACCATATGCCTAAAATCTAATTGTATTATAAATCATGCTATCTACATAACATTTAATAGAGGATGTAAACCAGAAAAACCTCACACATGTAGAGACTAAACAACATGCTTCTCAGCAACCACTTGAAACAACAAATAAATAATGAAAGCTTAAGAAATGTGGAGACAATGAAAACAAATGATCAGAATCTATAGGATTCTTATTAGAATCTAAAAGACTCTTATATAGGGTATAAGAAAAACTATGTAAAGAAAAATTATAATGAATCAGGCCTCATAAAAGACACAAGAACAACAATTAAAACTTATAGCTAAAAAGCAATTATAGACAACAAAAATCATTATAAGAAAATAAAAATCTGGGGGCCAGGCAGTGGCGCTGGAGGTAAGGTGCCTAGGCGCCTTGCCTGCGCTAGGCTACGACGGACCGTGGTTCGATCCCCCGGTTTCTCATATGGTCCCCCAAGCCAGGAGCAACTTCTGAGCACATAGCCAGGAGTAACACCGGATGTGGCCCAAAATCCAAAAAAAAGAAAAGAAAAGAAAAATCTGAGTGAAAAAACGTGAATAGGTATTTTAAAAACAAATGATAAATAAACCTTGGATCAGAGATTTTTTTTAAAAAGATAAATAAAATTAATATCATTATACTAAAGACAGAACACTTGAATAAATAGAATCAGAAATGAGAAGAAATCACAGACCAAACAAGATTAAAGAAGGCTTTCCTGGAAAATTATGCTCTAAAAAAATTGATAACCTAAATGAAATGAACTGTTTTATAGAAAGCATAACCTAAAAAAATAAAATACAACCAAAGAATGGTAGAAATGAAACCCCCAAGAGTTGGGTCAACCAATTTTGAATATGGAAATGAAAAGATCAATCACCCCACCCCCAAAGTCAGATGCCATTACCAGAGAAATAAACTTAAAACTGTTCTTTTCAACCTTTTCAAAAAATCAAGGAAAAATATTTCCAAATGCATTTTCAGACCAACATAACCTTGATACAAAACCAAACAAGGAGATAACATAATAAAAGAAAACTAAAAATGTCTCTGATGAACAAACACAGAAAAATTTAGTTCAATACTAGCAAACAGAAACAGTGTACCAAAAGAACAATACATCAAGCAAGACTCAGTGAGGTTTATTCCAGGTACAAACAAATGTCATTCAGCATATGCTAATCAATATAATATTGTTATCAATAAGAGAAAAAAAGTACGATTATCAATAACTATGAAGCATGTTTAATACTCAATACCGCTTTATAAAAAATATAACAATAAAATAGGACAGAAGGAATATATTTCAGGATAACAAAGTTTATACACTACAAACTCAGAAACTCAAACTAAAAAAGCAAAGCCTTTTCTATAAACCAGGAAAATTACCATATCATTCACGATCACTATTTCTATTTAATTTAGTACTAAACTCTCAAATACAACAATTAGATAATATATCTAAGAAATACAAGTCAGATGACATGTAAAATTATTATTTAAGAATGACACAAAAATATATACAAAGCCTTAAAGACAAAACCAAAAAGTGAAGTTGGAATGATAGGACAATAAGTAGGGTAAAATCATATTCTGTATGTGGCAGACATGGGTTCTATTCCTGACATCCACCTGAGTACCATCAGAGGTAATTTCTGCATGCAGTGTCAGGAATGAGTCCTGAGCGTCACAAGGGGTAGCCCCAAAATGAACAAACAAAAAAAGTGGTACGGCCAATACTTATACCAGACCAAATAGCATTCAATCTAAAGAAAATAATTAGAAACATAAATGGAAACTACCTACTGGTTAAGGGAATAATAATAGATCAATAAGTACTCTTATCAATTTACATGAATAAAATAAGGGATCAACCAAGTTTACAAATTTTCTGTTCACACACTTAAACACATTTAACAAAAAATATAGTAAAATATAGCAGAACTGAAGAAAATGTAGAACCTCAAATCTGCACTTTCATCACTAGGCAGATCAACCAGACAGAATATCAGTAAAGATAAAAGAGTCCTGAAAAAAGAAGCTAGAAGAACTGGGATTAATGGACATATACAGGACTGGCTAAAACTAAATACAAAAAAAAATTCCCCCCCCCAAAAAAAAGAATCACATTATTCTCAAGTACATTTGGAACATACTAGGCTGCAACTTACACATACATATATTTATGAACATAAAAATCCTATTCTCTATTTCCTTAAGGAAAACACTTGTTTTGAGGGCCATATACAACAGTGCTTGGTAATATGTATATATCCAGTGTCATGCTCAAGGATTGCTTTCTGTGTGGTTTGGGGAAACATATATACATACCAAGAACTGAATTCATAGCTCCTGCATTCAAAGAGTACATTCAGGTGCTTTGAGCTATAGACCTGGCCAATGTTCTCAAAAAATTTCTTCAGGTATTTTTTGATAAACTACTACTTTCTATTTCTTTGGTTTTTGGACCACATCAGAGATGCTTAGAAGTTGCAGACAGCAGTACTCAGAAAACCATGTGGTGTTATAGATCAAACTTTGGTCTCCCTCATGCAAAGCAGGTATTATGTCTATTCAGAATTGTAAGATATTTCCCCAGCCACTGGAATCATTATTGTCACCAGATAGATTTGGGAGACTACGGCTGTTTCCTTCAGAAAATGACATACTAATAATATAAATCTCAAATACCCATTACTTACTGTAAATCATATTATTAAAATAGTTTGAAATACACTACTTTAAACTTCATTATGAGTAAAAATACACCAATGAAAATAATCAGTAATGGTAAAAAAATAAAGTAAAAATAAATTAAGGAGGGCTCTAATTCAATGACAGAACATTTGCCTTGCATATTAGGAGACCTCAAATTTGCTTCTCAACATGGTCAAAGTCATAAAAGGAAAATATTGAGACATTTCTAACTTGGTAATGTGAAGACACGCAATGTAAAGACATTCTTATTTCTTTGCTAGACATGATTTTAACATTTATAATGACTAGGGATATACAGCACATTAAGAATATTCAGTGTTATAATCAGCAAGCCTTTACTTATATTTATTAATAGGTTGTTTCGATTTGTTCATACTAAAACTGAAGGTTTCTTTCTACCTGATTGATGATTACTGTAGAACTTGACTGTGAGAAATGCCTACCATCTCTGCACCAGCCCAGAAATTGGCAACAGAAAGAAGCAATGTTCCATAACTCAACAGTCTTTTAGACCTAACTTTTCTACTTACAAGAAGAATAAAAAAAATTATAGATCATTAGAGCAATATGATGAAAGAAATAAAAGGGAAAGAAAATTATTAATGCAAGACATAAGGGAACTAACAACCACAGAGGCAACCCTTTGTGGAAAGTTTTCAGTTTGGTCTTATCATAGTAGAAAGTCTTCATCTCACAATGAGAAAATTAAGTGTGAAGAAATTGTTTTCTAGTTTATTCCTCTGGTTACATATTGTGTAATGCTGCTCTGAACTCTAAAGAGGTCTCAGAAAAATAGGACGAATTTTGAAATTGCACAGCAACTTTGTGTCTTGACAGATGCCTTTATGATTTTAAATATATATATATATATATATATATATATATATATATATATATATATATATATATATATATATAT
>PVKC010000623.1:34404-45299 GCA_004027635.1 Crocidura indochinensis | reverse complement strand
TTTCCTCTGTTTTCTCTGCTACATTTATGTATACAGGCAGTTTTGAGCCATGTCTTTGATACTAAAGATATTTGATATTGATGTATAGCTTTCTCTAAATAAATTAACTGAGTTACTTAAAGAACATCATCAGGGAAATACTTTACTAAACTAAGTGAACTACTACAAAACTAATACTTGACTAAAAGATAAACATTTTGGGATTTAAAATTTTCTGAGCTAGAATGGAAAGATCTGTCACACTAAGTCTAAACTCCTTACAATTACCCAAATGATTTAGATGTGTGATATATCTTCCTAATTAATTGTATTTTATCTTCCTAGTCACAAGTTTTTCACTCAGTCCTTCCAGTCTCAGAACTACATACAAGCTTGCACCATCAGGGTGTCACTTAATGTGCTAAATAACAGCTTATCAGTAAAAACGTCCAGATATAGAGGTTTCCCTCCCTTCTTTCCTTTATCACTGCTGAAGTACACCAAGGGTTTCTTTCACTTTGTTTGATTCCAGAGATCACAAATAGCGGTGTCACTTGATCACACTGGGTCCATGGGGCAATACTGAATTCAAAACTTAGATCTCATGCCTATAGCACCACATCCCTATGGCCATATAAAAAATATATGTGCCATATAAAGAAATATGCTTACCATAACTTTTTAAATTTATCCTGTTAAAATGGCATCTTTTTTATTAAATACTTTTATTGAGACCATTCTGAATTACAAGTCTTTCACAGTTGTATTTTAAGCATTTATTAACAGTGAACTAGGGCCATTCCCACCACCAATGTGAACCTCCCTCCACCATTGTTCCTTGATACATCCCATATCTTACCCATGATCCCCTGGACTACTAGTATAACAGGTCCATTTTGTGTTTAGCTTGTTTTAGTTTGATCTCTTGATTCTATCATCGTTGGATATTTAGATCTGGCCTTTTTTTTTCCCCACTCAATGTTTCTGAGACTGCTTGGCCCCTGGGCCCAATCCACGTTTTTATTTCTTTTCTCACTTTGTAGGAAGACATAAAATATGAAACAAAACAAAATGATTCAAGTTCTATGGTTCTATGCAAAAGATGGGAGCCCCTATCTAGAATATAAGTAAAATTAAAGGAAGAAAAGAAAAAGGGGGGAGGCACAAGTATAGCTTTTTTTTTTTTTTTTTGCATAGGCACATCAAACATTGGAGAAATATGAAAGAAAATTCCATTGGCCTAGGTGATACAGAGAAAATTTTTAAATTGCTTTTAAGTCAATTATTTCCTTCCATAAATAAGTTATCTTGGGACCGGAGAGTTAGCATGAAGATAGGACATCTGCCTGGCATGCAGGAAGGTGGTTCGAATGCTGGCATCCTATATGGTTTCCCCAAGCCTGCCAGGAGCAATTTTTGAGTGTAGAGCCAGGAGTAACCCCTGAGAGCTGGTGGGTGTGACCCAAAAATTAAAAAAAAAAAGTTAATTTTATATATATGTGACTTAAATGCTTATTCTAATAATAAACTTTAGAATTTAGAAAGTATAAAGCAGCACAAAATAATCAACCATAATCCTGTTCTCTACTTAGAAGTCATTAACATAGTCCTATTTTATTTTCTCACTTTTGAGTTAAGTGAGTTTACTCATAAAGCACCGTATAAATTAGCAGTCTTATGTCAGTAAGGTGTTTGTACACAATTTCTAATGACTAGATAATATTTTACTAGTTAAATATTATTTGTTTAATGGCTATTTTCATCGTTTACTATTAAAGAATAATTAAATCTTTTGTGGCATATAATCAGCAAAATTAATAGTACAATGGGTAAGGTATTTGCATTGAATGCAGCACCCATGTGGTCCTGTGAGTTCCACTAGAAATAGTCTCTGAGTATGCCTTGAGCATGACAAGGTTTGGCCCCAAAACCACAAAAACAAAAATAAAAACTTTTCTTCTATAAAAATAATGAAATAAAATGTTTCATAAAAATGGAATCCAAGAAAATCTAAGAAAAAGAAATCAAAATGAGAAAGGAAGAAAATTTAAGATAAAGAAATACAAATGTGAAAGGATGAAATGTTTAGTAACTTACATACCACAAATTCTTCGTCTACTTTATTTAATGTCAATTCTGCATCATCTTCTGGAACTGTTTCTTCTTCTAATTCTTCCACAGGGTATGTTGGCCTGATATAATAAATCTTAATGTGAGATAGGTATCGAAAAAATATGACACGACAAAAAACTAAAATGTATATTGCAGATGCCCTCTATGCCAGGTCTTATCTTTTTAATTCTGCCCTTCCACAATAACTATTAAAAAGTTTCATGTTCTGAAAAGTTCTATGTAAAGAAGAAAAATATTTAACTCTAACTTTTAAAGATTTTATACAATAGGATAATAATCATGACTGTTATTTAACATACCTTTACTTCTTAATCTACTGCACATAATTTTAGATACATCATCTATAGCTTTTCCTTTTATTTTCAACACCATATACACACATCATTAACCAATAGTAACATAATAAATTTGTCACAATATGATTGAACGCTGAGGCTGACTGCACTTTTTTTGATGGCTTTTTTTTGAACTGGACAGTTTCAAAGATCATCCTTATAGTTTCCTTCCTAGCCTGCTGAATAAATATTGTAAGTAAAATGGCTGGGGGCACTCTGTGTACTTAATTTTGTTTTATCAGTTATTGAGCAGACTAGATGTAAGTGTGATCTCAATTTACACTGCCAGCAATGACTGTTTTATGAGAAAAATTTTAATATTTGCAAATCTTTAAGTAAAAAAATTATCCTTGCTTTAATTACATTTCTCTTGCATGAAAGTGACTGAATATAGTTTTTCATTTATTTTAATTGTGTTCAGTTTTAGAGAAATGCCAATTTTTGTCTTTAGACCTTTTCCTATCTAAAGTAGTGCTTTTCCTGTTAAAAGCATTTTTTTCTTCATACTATTAAAGTTTTGAGGAAATAGGCTATTAAACAGCTATAGCATATATACTAGATGCATAATATATATGAAAAACAAGTTATATTAACAGGTTAAAGTGTTACAATTCTTATTATAATGACATGGAAAACTTTTCATTCATTCTGTTAGCATTATACTGGCAGGAATTTTCTCTTGTATGACACATCCCATACATATTCATTTTGGTTGTTTAGTACATCTAGCATTTCTTCTATAATCATAAAAATTTTGATAAGATAAAATTAATTTTGTTAGATAGTAAAAAGAACTCAAAATTTATTTTTATTTCTAAAGTCAAATCAGTGAATTACATTCATTTTAAAACATGTATTTCCTATATTAAGAAACACTCAGGGGCCCGGTACATTGCTCAGTGGTAGATGCTTAATTTGCATATAATAAGACCCAGTTCTGATTCCTGGATACAAATGTGTGGGCACAGATTAAAGGCTAACAAAATACAAAAATCAATATTAAGTTTTAAGACAGGAAAGCACTGTGAACAAAATCTGCCAAACATAAAATTTTCTCAAAGAATAAATTTCCTAGTATTTCATTATTAAAATGAGAAAACATCTCAAAAGCAATATTCTTTAAGATTTGTTTTTAGCATAGTTATACAAAATACAACTTCTGTATAATTTATATTTATGTGCATAACATCTCAAATATCTGTTTTCACTGTTTTTCTTTCTTTTTTTTTTTTTTCCTTTGGTTTTTGGGCCACACCTGATGACGCTCAGGGGTTACTCCTGGCTATTTGCTCAGAAGTCGCTCCTGGCAGGCACGGGGGACCATATGGGGAACCGGGGGATTGAACCACGGTCCGTCCTAGGTTAGTGCAGGCAAGGCAGGCACCTTACCTGCAGCGCCACCACCCGGCCCCCCTGTTTTTCTTTCTTTTCTTCTCTAGATATATTTAGCCCTTATAAATTAGACAAATTACAATATGGGCAAATAACATAGGTCCAGAAATAAAGGTAACAGTGGTTGTATACAAAAAGCTCCTACTGAATTTTAATACAGTGGGCAATAGATTAAAAAAAGTTAAATGCCAACTGGAACTGTACATCTATCTCATAATTTGTCTTTACTTGAAAAGTAAAAAAGTGATTTAATTACCAGGGTCCAGAGAGACAAGAGAGCAGGCAATCTTGCTTTGCCTATAGCTGATCTGACATCTCATGTTATCTGCTAAGAGTAATCCCAGAACAGACTCTGAAGCCCTGAGTATTACTGAATGTGGCCCCAAAACAGGAGGAGGAACAGGAGGAGAAAGAGAAAAAGGGAGGAAAGGATGGAGGAAGAAGAGGAGAAAGGATGGGAAGGAGAAGAAAACACAAGGAGGAGGGAAAGGAGAAGAAAGAAGAGAAGGAAAAGTAGGAGCAGGAAGAGGAATAAGAGGCAATATTTCATGGTTATTCCTTATACTATGTGGTAACATTTGGGATAAAGCATTTAAATTAACACTGATTTTCCTCACCTGTATTCTTTAGACAGTAGGACGCTCATGATCAACTTAATGCATTCTACCAAAGGGGTTAAAACATGTAGTCCCCTTGCCAGAAAATAGATTTAAGCCACTGAGCCATTTTCCAGGCTCTTAAAATTGTCGTTTAAGGCTTCAAACTAGTTGAATAGTAATTTCTTATGTTTCAACCCAATAATAAATTAAGTCAAGTACTTTTTTTTTGGGGGGGGGGGCATACTCATTTGGTGTTCAGGGGTTACTCCTGGCTAAGCGCTCAGAAATCGCCCCTGACTTGGGGGGAACATATGGGACGCCGGGGGATCAAACCGAGGTCCTTCCTTGGCTGGCACTTGCAAGGCAGACACCTTACCTCTAGTGCCACCTCACCAGCCCTGTCAATTAAGGGTTGTTTTTTTTTGTTTGTTTTTGGGCCACACCCGTTGACGCTCAGGGGTTACTCCTGGCTATGCACTCAGAAGTCGCTCCTGGCTTGGGGGACCATATGGGAACCTGGGGATCGAACCGTGGTCCATCCTAGGCAAGCACAATTAAGTTTTTTTTAAAGTACTGATGATGTCTGAACCTTCTTATAGGCATTAGTTCTGATTTCAACCCACTGCTTGCTCAGGTTTTACCTAATTAAGATCTTTCACAATCTCTATCCTACCTCATGACAATTCCAGTCTTCAAAGAAATAAATTGATACATTTTTTTCTTATTATAACCTATAGAAGGGTTCACAGTATCTAATTCCCACAGGCATTTGGTCAACATTTTTTGAGCATCTGCTTATCATATACTCTAATAATTGCCACTAGTGCATTTGAAGATCTCATATGACATGAATACCATGGAATAAATATGAAATAATAAAGCACTGTCAGGACAGAGACAGAAACTCTAAAAAATGTCTTACAGCAGGTCAAGTGGTTTTTCTAATATTCTTTTTGAGAGGAGTTTGGGGCGGAAATTTCCTAAATTAAGTTCAGTGAGTTAAGTGAGCAGAGAAGCCACACCTACCAAATACAGAGTAGGCCTGATGGACTGAATTAGTCTTAGTGCTTAGATATGGTGATGCAACGCTGCTTAAGCCTAAAAATGATGAAGATTACAAAGTTCAACCAGCAGTAATAAGGGAACCTGCACTATATCCAGTGCTACTTGATGGTCAGCAAGTGATAAAACCATCAATGTTCAGAGCTCTGTATTTACTCTGGATCAAGAGAGAAAATCCAATTGAAAGTACTAGTTAATTTCCATTTTTCCCTCAAATCTGCAGCCATCAGTCATACCCACTGTTCATTTGAATAAATAAAAGACTGCAGAGACTTTTAAAATATTGCCTAAATTTAAAGGATATATTACTGCAATTAAATTTATTGTTACTATAATAAGCTTAATGACTAATTACATATTTGAACTGAAAAAGGCATAATAATATGAGATCTGATTTTGAAATCATCAGAACTCCAATTTTATCTATACTCTTCTGTGATCTTCTATAATCACCTGTGACACTTTCTATTTAGAAACAGAAAAAGAAAATACCTTGTCAGTTCAATCACCATATGTACTCGAGTATAAGTCGACCAGAATATAAGACAACCCCCTTAATTTTACCCTAAGAACTGGGAAAACTTAGTGACTCAAGTATAAGACAAGGGGGCCCGGGAGATAGCATGGAGGTAAGGCATTTGCCTTTCATGCAAAAGGTCATCGGTTCGAATCCCGGTGCCCCATATGGTCCCCCATGCCTGCCAGGAGCAATTTCTGAGCATGGAGCCAGGAGTAACCCCTGAGCACTGCCGGGTGTGACCCCCCCCCCAAAAAAAAGTATAAGACAAGGTGTAAAATACAGCAGACACTGGTAAATTTAAAAAATAAAAACATATAGCCAAACAATTAAAATAATTGAGAAATCAGGAAATAAATTGGTAAATAAATACACGATTACATTTACAATACATGATTGTTTGATATATATCGTAATCCATTAACATACCACATTAACCCATAGTATTCAATGGCAACTTTATTAAAGTGAATAAACCATTTAAGACAGTAAAGCATTATAAATAAATGGTTAAAAGTCTTGAATCCTTATACTCCAAAACCCCTGATTAAAAGGATACAGTATTTATAAACATTTATGTATATGACTTTACTGTCTTAAATAGGTTTTTCACTTAAATGTGTCATTGAATACTGTGGGTTAAATAGTTCAGTGGCATACAGTTCAGTTCAACCGCCTACTTCTTCAGCTGCGATTTGTGGACTGAGCTGAAGCACAATCCCCTCCAGCAGACGGCAGAAGATAACTGACTACGAGCATTTGATAGGTGTGCGTGCGTGCAATCAAATAACCTGTATGACCCGAGTATAAGCCGAGTTCGGGTTTTTCGGAACAAATTTTGTGCCAGAGAAACTCGGCTTATACTCGGGTATATAGGTAAGTAACTGAATACTTCAAGGGAAAAAAGCATGCACATATGACTGGAGTAATAGCACAGCAGGTAATATATTTGCCTTGCACACATGAAGCCAGGGTTCAATCCCCATCATCCCATATGGTTCCCAGAGCCTGCCAGGAGTAATCACTGAGCACAATGGCAGGAGTAACCTGAGTGCTCCAGTTTGTTGCCCAGAACAACAACAAAAAAAAAAAACACACAAAAATTGTTCACATAAAATTATTATTTTAATAATAAAATTATAGTCAATTTTTACCTTTTCCAGCAGAAACCAACATATTTTAATGCTTCTTCAGCTAAACAGTCAAGAACATAACATACATAGTCTCCGTAACCTGATTTTAATTTTGAAGGAGGAAACTCTGCAGTTCTTCCCTGAAATACAATAGGATATTATTACTTATATTCCACATGCAAAAGTTATTTAAGCAAAGTAGTGCTAGATTTGTCACTCCTCTACTATTCAAACAGCTATAATATCGTACATTATTTTTTAGAAATAAATCCTCTTAGTGTTTTAAAATTACACTGATACATTAAAAGCTAAATAAAAATACATTTTATTGTCAAATATATCAAGTTAAAGGACAATAACCTTCCTGATAGAAAAAAAATACTTATCTTGTTAGAGTGAAAAGTAAAATCGCTGCTTAATATTATATAATTAAATGACAATGTAAAGAAGTGATTCACTTGGCAAAAGCCAGTAATACATGTGCCTAAAATAACCCCAAGAAAAGTAAAAATTGCAAAGTTCAAGTGCTATTATGGGCAACATAAAATCAAAATTCTCTTTCGACGTATAAAGTGTTTCAGTTTCCTTGAATTTTTTGAATTATTCTTTAGAATTATTCTGCTTTCATAAATTTACCTCACATGTATTAAGATTAAGAGAAATATTAGTTTGGGTTATCAAAGTATGCAACGGACATTTTAAAAAGTATATATATATATATATATATATATATATATATATATATATATATATATATATATTTTTTTTTTTTTTTTTTTTTTTTTTTTTTTTTTTTTTTTTTTGGTTTTTGGGTCACACCCGACAGTGCTCAGGGGTTACTCCTGGCTCCATGCTCAGAAATTGCTCCTGGCAGGCACGGGGGACCATATGGGGCACCGGGATTCGAACCGATGACCTTTTGCATGAAAGGCAAATGTCTTACCTTCATACTATCTCCCGGGCCCCTTAAAAAGTATATTAATCTTGGGGTGAAGTATATTAATCTTATAGAAATAATTCTGAAAATAAACTGACATAATTGTATATGCATATGCCTTTAAATTTATTCACAAAGGATTAATCTGAGGCTAAGATTTAGGTTGCTGAATTATCAATATTAAACAATTTGAGAATGCACACAAAGGAAGTTGTTTACACTTACAAAAGATCGCAGCTCAGATAATATGTTTGCTATTGTTGCATTAGGGTCATCAAATTCTTGAGGCTGTTCAAAGGGATGACCTGCCTTGTTAATCAACCAAGCAGCGAGAGTGCAAAACATGTAGAACTGCTCACCAGGATTAGTAGGTAGTGCAAAATAGTGTCTGTTTAAAAAAGAAAGTGGAGATATGAAATATTACACATAAGTACGCAGTAACTAAAAGAAAGGTACAATATTGTGAAAAAACTGGGGCTTTTCTTTTCCAAATAGTCTAAAAATCAGAAGACATGATAATTCTCTTTGAAGTTTCCAATATTCCAACCATGCACACTTAAAATACTTAATCAACAAGATTAAGGTTAGGGGAATTATTACATATAAAAATTAAAGACCTTACATGCAGATAATGTATTATATACTAAATGAGAAAGCATATGCACTTTTGCCAAATCAAGAATAATAAATAAGAAAGCACATCCCCAAAATAGTAATTTGGAATGAAGACTCAGCATGAAGAAAATAGATTATTCATGTATTTCTGATAATGTCACTATATAAAGATAATGTATCTTACAATTCTAACTTCCCAGTTATGTCAAGTGTTTCTCTTTATGGCTGTGTATTTGTTTAAAAAACTCTTGAAACTTATTGCAATCAGGCCAAATACTGCTTCTTCTCTCATGGTTTCGATAAAAACTTTGGGGAGGGAAGACCTGTATAAATATATTTCAGAAACCTCCTAGATGGTTGTAAGGTACAGCTAGGATTAATAACCACTAGGAATTAGACCTCTAGTCAAATAAACAATTATTAATTTCTGCCAAACCCTTTAGTCTCCTTGAAAGTTCTGCAAGAATCAATATGATTAATGTTTGAATATGTTAGCATAAATATTGCTAGCAAAACTTTTAAATCAGTTTGGTCAGAGATATGTGTTAGGTATGACTATTGTGCATACAATATAATTCTAACTATTATATTTTTTTCATAAGAATCAACACTTCAAATTTCACAAATATTTTCCTACAGGATAAATGTAAATTTTCTGGAAAACAACCAAAATCTGAAGATGGAAGGAATAAAAGTCAATAAGTTCTTCCAGGTATATGCTTGCCATTTTTTCCAAGAATCCATTGTTAACTATTAATATTCTCCTTCTTGACAGCATGAGGACAGGAATGGATACTGATGTGCATAGTAGTAGAACAATGGCATTGGTTCGAACTTTAGCATTCAACAGAATTATTAAGAAGGTTTATTAAAATGCAGACTTATAGATCTCTCTCCTAGAATTTCTAACAAGGACCTGGAAAAAGACCCGGGGAATTGCATTTCATGGGATACTGACATTGGTAACCATACTGACTGGAGTATGATATCCCTCCCTTCCCTCATCACCCCTTCCTCCCATAAATCTATGATTCAAAATATCTATTTCCAAGAAAATAGAATACAAGTTTTATAAGTAGAAACAGAAAATCATTTTATTTTGAAAAATAGTCTACAGGTTGGGAGATGGCCAACATTAACAGAAAATGATGACTTTTTCTAAGAAGTAATAATTCTCATGATTCCTATCCTGAACCAGTCCACACCACTTTTTCCTCCTAGTGGGGACAGTTTAGCAGTATGCAGAGTTCAGATAAAACCTGTGTAACTCACAATTCAAGTTACTGCAAATAATCAAACCATCGAGTCAAGTCTTAATCTAGAATCATTCTTAACCTCAATCGCATTGGACACAAGGAAACAAGCAAACCTATGTAGTGTGAAGGAAAAACTATCAAAAACAAATCTAAGGCTACAGTATGGTGATCAGAGGAGAAAACATTTACTGTCCCAACCAGCACTGCTTCGCTAAGTACTTTTCCTTAGGAGCCAGAGGGCAGAACTTTAAATTGTAGGATGTAGAAAGAGAATTTCAGTTGTTGCCACATCCTTGGGTCATTCCACTTCTCAGTTTCTGAGAACATCAACAATACCCATAAAAAAGACAAATCACAGCCAAAAACAAAACAAAACAAAACAAAAACAAAAACAACGCAGAAGTCCTGTTTACCAAAGCACCAGGAAAGTTCTCAGCATGGTGTGCAAGAGACCCAGATTGGGCAGCCAGGGAAGGGCAGAAATTCTTAAAAAAGAAAATAAAAACTAGAGAATTCCATCTTATGCCAGCCATCCTCTGACATGGGCGATTTTGATTGATTTTTTTTTCCCAGTGCAATTGGATTCCAGTGCAATTCCAGTTGCAATTCCAGTGCAATCAATTCCAGCAATTGATTTTTTTCCTGTGTGTGTGTGTGTGTGTGTGTGTGTGTGTGTGTGTGTGTTTCTTCTTCTCTACAACAGCTACCTTGATTCCTTTTAAGAATCAGATCAAAAATCAATCAATAAAAAAAAATAAGTGTTTTGTGGAGAAGCTTGAGTCCTTTCAGCAACGTCTTGGGGGATCCTTTCAGCCTTGGCAGAACAAATGTCAGCTCCTGGGGTGTTGCAAAGATCTTCGGAGACAAGTTTTGCAAAACTTTTGTTTTTGTGGGTTTGTTTTTTTTTGGAAGAGGGGGGTGGAGGTTGGGGAGTTGC
>PVKC010000623.1:0-34304 GCA_004027635.1 Crocidura indochinensis | reverse complement strand
TCTTCCTAAGGAGCTCCTCCTCGTAGCGGAGCAGCTTCAGTTTCTCCACCAGGTCCTCCATCACCACGAACATATGGTAGGCCGCGCCGGGCCCGCGCTCCACGGCCACCACATCCCCCGCACCCGTGCCTTCGCCTCGGGCCCGGGGCATGCCATCCTCTAGCCCTGACGGCGAGACCACGGTGGCGGCACCCGCCATGGATGGAAGCGGATCTCAAAAGAGCCCCCGCAGGGGTGCTAGAGGAAGCCAGCCTAAGGCTCCTCCGTCCACTACTTTCGCCACCGGAAGTGCCGCCGCGGGTTGCTAGGCAACCGCCCGGGCAAGCCGTCGCCTGGGAAACGAGGCCCCGCCCTCTGGGCGCCGGCCTGGGGAGTGCGTCATAATGCCACGCCCACTTCCGGGGCTCCGAGAGGGAGGAAGTGCAAGGCGAAGCCCCGCCCCTTTTAGGAGACTTTGCCCTTTTCCGAAAGCGCCTAAGTCTTGTCTTCCACTAGAGAAAGTGAGCGGAAGAGATAGAGGAAAAGGAAGGAGAGAGAACGAGAGAAAAAAGAGGAAAGAAGATGAAGAGACGAGAGAGAGAAAGAAGAGAAAGGGAGAATTCCCGGTTCGTGACGTCATAATAGCATGCCCACTTCCAGGTCTCCGGGGAGGGAGTAAAAAACGAAGCCCCGCCCCCTTTGGGGCGTGTCCTAGCTTGTTCCGGCGCCTGCGGAGGACACGCCCCCTTGCTGAGTTCCTACTGAACGGAGGTGGGGCCTAGCTGCTGGGAGCCCTAGCTAATGGGATTTGGTAGCTAACCTGCAGCTGAGCTGAGTTCTCAGTTGGCAGCAATTGCAGAATTGAAAAGATGAAGGGAAAGGAAGCATTGTAGGATTTGAGGTTCTGCTAACCCACTGACATCTTTTATTTTTCTTTTCCACATGGGAGGCTTTCTCATTTGTCAAGATTAGCTGTGTTCCATGTCCCTTTACCCCAGGAACCTTCCAATGAGTGGTTTCTTTTTCTTTTTCTTTTTTTTTTTTTCTTTTTTTTTTTTGCTTAATTTCTCTCATTAACAGTGTACTCTAAGGCTTGAAGTATACTGCCCCTCAATTATTGCCAGCACCAGGAAAGGGGTTTAAGTTTTGAGGCGTTGGAGGAGAAAGACAAGATGAACAAAAAGTCAGCATGCAAAAGGATTAGTTCCCAGAAGCATGCATTCTGAATGCAACCTGCTACTTAATCTGATTCAGATTCATTACATGTGGATTAATGTTCAGAATCTCTTGTTTAGAATATGCAGAACAGAGGAGATGATCTTGAAAGGAATTTTCCAAGTTACGCCTGTAAAGACCCTGGGTATATCTCTGCCCCACTACACTAAATAGGAGAGGCCTTGGCCTTAGACTTCTCAAAAAAACTTGTGTATTAAGCACCTTTTCTATAAAGTACACACAAAATAAGGTAAATAGCATGCAGAGAGGCTTGCTGCAAGAAGAAATCTCTGGCAAAAGGTTGGACACCTCTATAAGTTAATGATATCAGAGTCACATTTATTGGTTTACTAAATTTGAACTTTAATATCTATAAAAATCATATCTGTTTACTTTATAAGTAATATCATTTTGCTATTAAAGTCATAGAAGGCCATTTCTTATTTACTATCACTGGACCTTTTTTCTCTCATGCTAAGGATGTCAAAGTGAAAAGTTGGAAATTAGTAAACGTTTTTTTTAATCTCTTAAAGAAGGAAAATAACTGATTTACATAAAAATGAACCAAAAGGGAAAAACCACAGTGAATCACCATTTTAACAAATAACGTTGCTTAAGATAAGTCATTGTTTTGTTTGTTTTTTAACAAAGGTAAGTGAAAATCTGGTTTGACTATTCCATTGCAAAATTGGTCTTTTCCTTTGCTGTTTTAAAACAGTGTTTCTCCTCCCATAAAAACATGGGGCCCGGGAGATAGCATGGAGGTAAGGCGGTTTCCTTTCATGCAAAAGGTCATCAGTTTGAATCCCGGTGCCCCATATGGTCCCCTGTGCCTGCCAGGAGCAATTTCTGAGCATGGAGCCAGGAGTAACCCCTGAGCACTGCCAGGAGTGACCCCAAAACCAAAAAAAATAAAAAAATAAAAAAAACATACTACATTGTAGTGCTCGCTTCGGCAGCACATATACTAAAATTGGAATGATACAGAGATTACCATGGCCCTTGTGCAAGGAAGACACGCAAATTCGTGAAACATTCCATATTAAAAATAAAACATATTACATTGCCTCATGATGAACATTGTACATTAATGTAACATCTGGAGTTTAAGTTAGATATCTAATACTTTCGCATTTAAAAGAAATAGCCCATATAAGCTATAGAAGCTTTGGGGGTAGTTGGCTAACCAGTAAACAATCTTATTGTGGTTTTTTCAGATGACTTTAAAGTGTCAAACTTTACATATATATTGGATATACCAGAGAGGTATTTATTCAAGGCATGTAACCTACATAAGGCATTCTGACATTTTCAGGACATTATATAGCACTCAGTATGAAGTAGTCAAATATTGATTTTGGACTTGTGAGAAATCTTCAACATATATATTTTTTCTAAAGGAAAATAACCACCTCTACCAGAATCTATCTGTTTTCTTCCCAGAAACAAGACTAATACAGCCTGGCCCAAAAGCAGCACGAAAAATGTGTTGCCCATTAACTGCTATGAAGAAAATATAAAGAAGGAAACTTTAAAGTCTTCCCTGTAAATGTGGCACAGAAAGGATAAAAAATAAGGAAAGCCAATTATTCATCATGGGGAAAAAAACCACTAAAAATTGTTTTTATTATTACTTAAATAATATGGTTGATAATTATGTCAATTTTTATGATTTTGAAGTAAAGCACAGCCACAACTGCCTAAACCTCAATTACGCTACCCCAAGGTCCCAGACTAGTTCACCTTTTGCTTCTGCTCCAGTTCCTTCTCAGTAAGAACCCCAAACTATGTTTTCCTTGAGCATTGTTTCTTTCTATAGCATAAATGAATGAAATTGTCCACCATTTTTCCTTCCTCTGATTCTATTTGCTTATCATGACTCCATTAGTTCCAGGTTGTGAGCAAAAGGCAAGCTTTCATCTTTTCCTATAATTGAATGTTTCATTATGTATATATTCCTTAATTTCTTTACCCATGCATATATTGATAATTTGATTTGTTTCCAAGTCTTTGCCATTATAAATAGTACTGCTATGAAAATAGGTGTGCATATATCTTTTGAATTAATGTTTATGTGAAGAACATTAAAATTTTATTTTATTTTTTAAGATCCAGGGATTATGTTGGTTAAGCTTTTCTCAACCAGTGGCTACCTGTCTTCACTATGGTCCCTGAGATATTCTTATGGGGCCCAGGTGAAATTTGGGTAAATTAAGGGCCATGAGACTAGGGGGACAAATGGGTAAAATGAGGATTCCACAGAAAGGAAAACAAGGCTGAAGGTGAATACCTAAAATTGGATAAAGATTTGAAAATGATAATAATAAAACATTATTTCCTTACAAGAATTTTTAGTTAGAATAAAAATAAGAGCTGGGCTCCTGAATTTAACTATGAATGTTTTGTTTTGTTTTTTAAAAACTGTTTGTAAAAGGATGGGAGAGAATTAGTTTGATTCATTTGGTTTGGGAGTGCTTATTCCTGGCTCTGTGCTCAGGAATATCTCCTGGTAGGGTTTAGAGTACTTCGTAGATTGCTGAAGACTGAGCCCAGATCAACCTGAATGATGGCAGTCACTATACCCCTTGCACTATCTCTCTGGCTCCTGGAGAGAGTTTTTAAGACCCTTAATATCTTTCTGTGAATGGCCTAATTTCTGAAAACTGAACACCATCTCAATGAAAGGTAATTTAGCTAAGTGGATTTCCTGAAAGCTACTGATTAAGGCTGATGGATAAGTTAAAAGTCGAAAGGTTTTCCAGTAGCATCTCTAAATAGAAGAACAAATCATTCAAAGAGAGGAGACTTGAAAATTGGAATAACAAAGATGTTTTGTGTTACAAATGATGCATTGTATCTCTAAAGATTGAAACAACAACAATAAAAACAATGCACTAATTAAAATAAACCTAACTAATAAAATGTATCTGCAAAAAAAAATCTAGGAAGAAAAATATCTCTTTTTTTCCAGCTGGTATACCAAGCCTCCAAAACTACATGTAACACCCAAGATCAAGTAGTATTAAGGAGAAATTATTAAACAAACATATTTTATTTTTGGCTTTTTTGGGCCATACCCATTTGATGCTCAAGGGTTACTCCTAGCTAAGTGCTCAGAAATTGCCACTGGCTTGAGAGGACCATATGGAACTCTGGGGGATCGAACCACAGTCCTTCCTTAGCTAGCACTTGCAAGGCAGACACCTTACCTCTAGTGCCACCTCACCAGCCCCAAGTAAACATATTTTAAAAAATCAATTAGGAATACAATGCTTCTGATGAGAAAAGTCAGTTATTCTTGCCTTGTCCATAAACTTAATTAATTTCAGCTAAAATTCTAAGATTAAATCTGAATTTTAGATTAAATACTAAATTTGTATGTTAAATTTTATATTTTAGCTGTTAAAATGTATTTCTTAAATAATTTTGTTATTTGTTAAGTATTTGTAGTTAACAACATACTGTTAATATATTTGTTAAAATACATTTTTGAAATAAATTTAAAGCTTGAGGAATTATATGTAGAAATATTTAGCAAAATAATAACACAATAATGAGAGCAAAACAGAAAATAGCTTAGAAATGAATTTAGATGAAAATTCAATGACTAACTAGTGTTTTAACAATTAGTGAAAAACAACTATCCTATTAATAATGTTGATGCTATAGTTTACACCAGTGGTCCTCAAACTACGGCCTGCAGGCCACATACTGTATTTGTTCCCATTTTGTTTCTTCACTTCAAACTAAGATATATGCAGTGTGCATAGGAATTTGTTCGTAGTTTTTGTTTTTACTATAGTCCGGTTTCCAACGATCTGAGGGACAGTGAACTGGTCCCCTGTTTAAAAAGTTTGAGAACCCCTAATTTACACATACAGAAATATATATCTGAGCTCCAAAATATAAATTTCAATAAATTGAAGGTATAAATGTAAAATTCAGAGATAGTGGGTTGTTTTTTTTTGTTTTTGTTTTTGTTTTTTGTTTTTTTGGTTTTTTGGCAGTGCTCAGGGGTTACTCCTAACTCCATGCTCAGAAATTGCTCCTGGCAGGCACGGTGTACCACATGGGGCACCGGGATTGGAACCGATGACCTTTTGCATGAAAGGCAAACACCTTACCTCCATGCTATCTCCCGGGCCCCGAGAGAGTGTTTAGGAGAAAACAAAAAGCAAACAGAAGAATATCTTAAACTTCAATATAGGAAAAAATTTCTTGAAGGAAATAAAAATATGTTTTAAGAAAAAATATAGTCATCAAAATTAAAAAATTAATATGTAAACAGATACTGGCACATATCACAAAGGATAACCAATGCTGGTGTAAATGGTGGGGGAGAAAGGGACTCTCATTCACTGCTGATGGGAATGCAGACTGATCCAATCTTTTTGACAAACAACATGGATATTTCTCAAAAAACTAGAATTTGAGCTTCTATATGATCCAGCAATAGGGCTTTACCCTTTTAAACCACAAAAACACCATGCAGAAAGCCCTCTGAATTCCTGTTTGTTGCAGCACTATTTATAATAGCCAGAATTTGGAAACAACCAAAGTGCCAACAAAATATGATTGGATAAAGTGGCTAAAGAAACTGGCCCATTTACACACAATGAAATATTATGCAGCTGTTAGAAAAAACGAAATCATGAAATGTGCTTATACTTGGATGAATATGGTGATTTTTAAGCTAAATGAAATAAATCAGATGGAGAGGGATAGACAGAGAATAATCTCACTAATTTGTGGGATTTAAGAAAAAAAGATAGTAGGTAAAAATATCCAGAAACAAAAATATAAGGGCCAGGAAGACCAGTCCACGGTAGAAAACTTGCCACAAATAGTAGAACAGTGCAATTAAGGTAGAGAAGGTACCGCTATGACAATGATAGTAAAACTGATCGCTCTGAAAAAAAAATCAGAATGCTAGAAGGGGATAAAGTGATATATGCATGATACATATTCCTTCATTATCAATGGTGCCAACCACAATGTAAAGAAACTGGAGAAATAAGGGGAAGTAAAAGAGGGATAGAGTAAAATGTCTGCAAGAGACATTCAGAAGGGTAGAGTGAGAGAAGGTGGAAGGCTAAACTGGGGACAATGATGGTGGGAAACATGCATGAGTGCACTGGTGAAGACGAGTGCATTGATGAAGGGTCGTGTACATTGTAAGGCCAAAACAAGCAAGAACAATTTTGTAACCACAATGTATAAATAAATTATTATAATGCAAAATATATATATAATATATATTATTATATATGCAAAATAGAGTATAAACAGTTAAGACAAAAGATGTGTATTATACAAATAATTGGGTTAGTCTTAAGAATCTTTAAAAAGTTTCTATGCTGTATCAGAGGATTTTAGATGGGTTTTTCTATATCAAGATTTCTCAACCTTAGCACAATTGACATTTTAGGCTCAGTAATTCTTTTGGGGGTATTCAGTGCACTGTAGCATGTATAACACTATCTTGTGCATAGGTTAAAATAGCAAATGCCTTCTTAAGACAGGGTACACAAAAGTTATCAATCAGGTGATTGAGTGAGGGTGATGTGTAAAATCAAAAGCAGAGGTGGAAGAAATGGTGAACTAGAAATTGATCGCACCATATCAATCGAAACATTTTGTAAGGCAGGGATATGATTCAATTTTGTCGTTTGTTGTGTTTATTTTTATATCTGAATGTAGATTTGTGTGTTTGTGTGAAGATTCTAATGCTCTCAGGTGATCTTTCTTTACAAAAAAATATTATTTTAAGGACAACTTCAGTCAATACTTGTTAATTAACTTCATTTTTTAACTTCAGTTAATACTTGTTAATGTATTGAAGTTCAGACTTGACCAGTCTTAACTTTTATTTTTATATTTAAATCATATTAAATGTGTAAATATAATAAATTTAAAACAAATAAATTTAAGTGGGGGTTGTTAACAACTTAAATTCCTATAGAAGGGGATTAAAGATATAGTAGTATAGAGAGGACTTTTGTCTTGCACGCAGCCAATCTGAGTCAATATGTGTCACTTCATATGGTCCCTTGGAGTGATTGCTCTATGCAAAGCTATAAACAAATACTGAACTCTGCTATGTGTGATCCAAAAACAAAATAAAATTCTATAGAAGTTTAAAATGTTCATAAACTTACATTTTTAATACTTATGCAATTATGCTTGTTGTCTTGATTTGAAAAACCATTCCAGACATATCTGTATACAGCAAAATTATAAGATGGAATACAATTTTATAGTTACACTACTATTTATAAACATCACTTCAATATGAGACCTAAACTCAGATATATATTACTTTATCAGTCAGAGTCAGACATTTTTCTATAAGCCAAATTTGAAAACAGTAGAATTCAAATATAAATATATTGCATATTTATTTAAGTGTAAATAAATTATTCTATCACATAATCATTACCACTATTATTTGGCTTACTATGCTTAATGCTACAACTTTATGGAACTTACAGATAATAACCCATTTGGGAATTGGTCATTGCATCAATCTGGACCTGTGATTTTCAATGATATTTCATATGGTTTCTGCACTAGAGGTAAAAATTATTGTAATTAGTGCAACTTAGTATGCACTATCTTGCTATTAAAACTTAGTGCAACTTAGTATGCAACTTAGTTTGCACCTTGCAACTTAGTATGCAACTTAGTAGGTGTCTTGCAACTTAGTATGCATCTTGTAACTTAGTATGCATCTTGCTATTAAAAAACCTTAACTTATACAGATAAATGGTTTTATAACTCATTCTTGCAGATTTATTTTATTTCCTAGTTCCTTTTTAAATGGCGGAATAATTTTAATTTTGATAATGGAAATCGAACTCTGTTAAGTTTATAATTGTTTCAGTTATCTTGTTTTCTATAATAAAGAAAAGTCACTCAAAGCCAAAAACAATATAATTGTACATATTTAATTGCTTGGCTTTGCTACAAGGTCTCATTCTTCTTGAAGGAAAAATAAACTACATGTTTGAGTAAAGTTCATATTTTTTGCCTCTGTGATCGTGACAAACATGATAATTGAAAGGTTTCAAGTAGCAGATATGTGGTGGGAGAATGAAAGAAGGTCACATTTATATTTAGATGCTCTGGTAATATCATAAAACTATAAGATATAAAATTTATTAGAAACTAATATAAATTGTTGAGGCATTGTCATTGCATGGAATTATTAGTTTTTGAAATGGCATGAAATAGTACCTATTGGGCCCGGGAGATAGCATGGAGGTAAGGCGTTTGCCTTTCATGCAAAAGGTCATCGGTTCGAATCCTGGTGCCCCATATGGTCCCCCGTGCCTGCCAGGAGCAATTTCTGAGCATGGAGCCAGGAGTAACCCCTGAGCACTGCCGGGTGTGACCCAAAAACCAAAAAAAAAAAAAAAAGAAATAGTACCTATTAAAAAGTAAACTGAATAAAAATTAGTAATAAGCACCATTATATATTTGGTTCATGAATGGCACCACAAAGAATATCTACTTGGGAGAAAGAAAGTTAACACTCATATTCCTGCCTCACTAAATCTTTGGTTAGTAACTGCCCCATACAAGTATGGGTCAGGAAGTTTCTCTGTGGGTAAAGGTAGCTTGATCAACAATAAGGATGTGTAAAAAGATAAAAATGTGAATATTAGGTAACCAAACTCACAATGTGATGTATTATTAGCATGGTTAAAAAGATGTATCAGCAATTTTACAGCAAATTTACCATCATTGACATTAAAATGTGACATTTATGAATTTATGTAGGATATGTAATGAGATAATAAAGATGGTATTCAACTAAATTTTATTTTAGAAAAGTGATACTTGGTCCAGAGAACTAATGCAATGGCTAAAGCACTTTTCTTTATGCAACTGACTATTTTAGTTTGATCCCAGCACCACATCTGGTCTCCCAAACATTGCCAGGAATGACCCTGAGCATAGGAGACCCAGGAGTAAGCATTGAATACAGCTAGGCGTGGCTCATCCCTCAAATAAACAAGTAGTACTGCTGGAGATGGGAGATGTAGCTCATTGTAGATCTTTTGTGTGTGTGACTTGATCACACACACACACACACACACACATGCACACATACACACACAAGTAAGGTAGCTAAAAGTATAAAAAGACCATGGATCTTTTAATCAGTGTTCACCAAAATCTTGGCAAACTGAATCCAACAGTACATAAAAAAATCATACATTGTGATCAAGTGAGTTTCATTCTGAAAATGCAAGGACAAAAATCAATTGAAATCATATACTACATCAATAAAGTGAGAGATAAAACAATATAATTATATCAAGTGATGCGGAGAAAGTTTTAGATAAGACTCAGTACCCATTCATGATTAAAATTCTCAGCAAAATAAGTATGGAAGGGACCTTCCTCAAGAGAGTAGCATAATCCAATATTATTCTTAATGGTAAAAAGCTGAAAACATTCCCACTGAGGTCAGGCACAATGCAAGAATGCCCATTGTCTCCACTTTTATTCAACATGGTATTATTAGAAGTTTTAGCAACAGCAATCAAGCATGAGAAGGAAATTAAAGGGATCTAAAATGAAACAGTAAGTCAAAATATCTTTATCTGCTAATGACGTAATAATGTACAATAAAAACCCTAAAAGTTTACAAAATAGTTCCAAGAAACAATAAATCAATGTAGCAGAGTGGCCAGCTACAAAATCAATACATAAAATCAGTTGCATTCCTTTATACAAATAATGAATCAGAAGACAGAGAGATAGGAGAGAGATCTTAAAGAGTTTATCCCATTTAAATTAGTGTGCAAAAGCACTAATTACCTACGAATCAACCAAACAAAAGAGGTGAGAGTCCTATACCATGAAAACTTCAAAAACACTTAAAGAAATGGAAGATCTAAGGAAATTCAAAAACATTCTGTGGTCCTGAATTGGAAGAATCAATATTATCAAAATAACCATCATACCTAAACTACTGTATAAATTCAATGTAATCACTATCCTCAGATAGCAATGGAATATGCAACTGCATGCCATGAACCCGTTACAAAGCTCATTCATTGAATGTTATTGTAATTTTTTTCAATTGTAGGTAGTCTACCATTATACCACAATGCTTATGATTTCAGATGCTTTTGGGAGTTAGGGGTTTGGTTTTTGGATCACACCCAGTGATGCTCAGGCATTACTCCTGGCTTTATATTTTTTAAGTGTTCTGTCCCGTTTCACCTGGGTCAGCTTTTCAACTGTAACCCAGGGATCAATCCTCAGTGTCTGTCTATGTGTGTGCAAGATTGTATGTGTTGACCACCCCAATGTCTGTCTAATGTTGGTCTGTAATATACATAATGTCTGTATGTTATATAGTGTCCTTCCCCCTGTTACATATAACCCCATCTTCCCCCTTTCACTTACCACCTTACAAATTCTTTTCTAACCTCTCACGATCTCACCCCCATCTGTTATTTTCCCTATTTAACCCTTTTTACCCTCAGTTCTTAACTCAGGAAGCGAAACACCCCCCACCCACAGTCAGCAACCAAACAGCTCCCAAAGTGACAAGATAGATTCCCAGCCCAGCCCACCTTGCCTCAGCCGGAGAAGAGCCTGTCACTGCAGTTGTTGCTGATATGCTCTTGGTTGCCTGTTTTCTCCCACCTCCCTTCATTGTGGACTATTGCTCGCTACCAGATTCAGTTTCTAGAAGCCCACAGCTCGATGACATTTCATGATATGTGACTTCTGGAAGCCATTTTTTTTTTTTTTTTTTTTTTTTTTTTTTTTTTTTTTTTTTTTTTAGATTTCACAAGACCAAAGCACAGGCTGAAGCTGTGTTCTGGATTTTATCCCCCTTTCCCCTCAGACTATATCAAAAGACTTAAAGGGAACATGTAAATCTTTGAATATTTCTTTAGATGTATTTCCTTAATAGGTATAACCATTACTGTCTATCTTCTTATGTAGCGGCAATTTCCTCCATTTTGGGGGGATCTATTTAGTAGGGAATTCTAGTAGAAAAGTTTCTCTAGTGTTCTGAGTTCATATTAAAACCAGGTTATAGGGATTGTTTAGCTTATTATTTTTAACCTCATATGTACCAGTGGCATTGTTCCTTTTTGCACAGGCACATTAAAATGGGGAAATCTTAAGTATGCAAACACGTTCTTATCTAATAGAGATAGGAATACATAAATTTTATATTGCAGTGGACCTTATACCCTGGATATTTGTCATAGTGACTTGGCTTAGGTTTCAGAAGACCAGGCATTGACTATTCATTCCTGAACCTTGGGCTCCATCTATGGAAACAGCACCATTTTCTACACCAGCAGCAGGAATCAGACTTCAACCAGGGAAGACTCTACTGCTGCCCTGGCATTGACTTATTCCATAGTAGGTTTATATGACACCGTGATAACTTGGTAACAGCAACAACGTCCTTTCAGGGCAGGGTTCTCTGCATTGCCACCTAAAAGTAAGATGAAACCAGAAGGATGCTCTACGTCACCATGACTTTGATATAGGATCTGTATAGAAACCAGGATCTCTAACAACAGAAACCTGACAACAACTGTGACTGTGATCACAGAGAAAGACTTTGGGATTAGACAATTTAGTATGACTGGAGCCTGTAGTTGGTCTTATGCCAGGATATTTCATGGGTAAGGTCTCCTTGTTTTTAGGCCAAACGCTTTTCTTTTCTATTTTCCCCAAATTTTGCTGTGCCTATGCAAATAACTACTGCCATTCACACACCTTTTATTGTATTTTTTACCTCTTACCTTTAAAAAAAGAGAGCTAAAAAGCTATTTGACATAGCATTAATAGACAATAGGCTCATATTTTATTGATTAATACTTGACTAGCAAGAATCATATCCAAGAGGAAAGAATATGTATTTTTCTGACTTCCATTTACGGTAAATGAAACTGATGACAAAGAATTTATAAAAATATATACAATGTTTAAATAGCTGTCTAATTATTGTACTGACACATAAAGTTTAATCCTATGGCTAAAAAACATGTCACTCTTGGTGGTTGGAGGAGAAAAACAAACAAAAAAAAATGTCATGCTTGATCTACCCAACAACAACAAAAAAAAAACTTTTTAATTAAAAAAATTTAAATTAAAAAAAAGAGAGAGCTTACTAAGCTTTCTGCTATTGTATTGATGATTTTATTGGAGATACAATAATTTCCACAAATATACTTGTTACTGAGCTTTCTCTTCGTTCTTTTTTCTTCTCTTCCATTGTTTTTTTAAGTTTTTCTTTCTATTTTTCTCGATAATTTGCATTCCCTTATCTTGAAACAAATGTATTATGATCAGTTACGTCAATTATATGATACATTTTCTTTAAATACAAAATAAATAAATATTCAGGGCAAACAATATTAAAGACAAGACCAAATTTTACCAACTAAACTTCAAATGGTGCCTGATATCATGGCAGGCCGGAGAGGTTGGAGGTATGGTATGAATTCAGAGAAAATTGATGGAAGTTATTGGCAAATGGTGGTGGAATTAGTCAATGTTGAAATATTGTGTGTCTAAAACTAAACTATGAGTAACTGTAAATTGCAATGCTTTAAATAATATTTTTAAAAGACCATGGATCAACTATAGTCTGAACTGTCAGGTGGGAAAAAATCTGTAAATATCCTGACATTCAGTCAAGTTTCTTGATGAGCAGTGTTTCATCATACTTGTTAGGAACACTTTGATCTGATGTACATTGGATACTAACAAGGATTAATCTGATTTTTCAGCCTTTTGAAGGTTAAATAGAAACAGGCTTATTCTTCAAGGGCTAGATTAAAAAGATTCAATTTATTTTTCAGTCTGCAACAAGATTTTCCCCCAAGGAAAAATTAAGTTCAGGACAGAATAAAACAATAAATGTCATAAGGAAAGGCTTTCTTAATAGGGCTCCCTAGAGCCTAATAAAACCAAAATGCATTAGATGCACTTCCTAGTAGAATTGTCACACACCTTCATGGTACAACTCTGCAGCCCAATACGCAATTCACCAAGGTTTCTGAAGGCCTATTTTACAAATAATTGCTGGCACCTTACCTTGAGCAAACAATTCCATGGTAATAACACATTAAATCTAAAGGTCTTACTTTTATTTTTTACTCTTTCTTGGAGTTAAATTCCTAGTTCATTCTGTCTTTTTATCTAGCAAGATTTTGACAGCAGGAGAAATTTTCATCTTTATTTCTCAAACTGTGAATGTGAAAATCCAAGCTAAGAGTTACAGGGATCAGCTTTACTTTTAACAATCACAGAATTTATGTTACACCATTTATTCATTTTGCACTACAAACACTTGAATATATATAATGTACTCGACGTAGACATGTACTTCACTATGTAGTATAAAGAGTTTCTGAACCTTTCTCTGCTCAGAGAATATTCTCTAATATTGGAAGACACATCATATTGGCAATTGCTAGCCATGATAGCAATAAGAATCGCATTTTTAATATTTTATTATTTTTATTTATTTTTAAAAGAAAATAGAACCATGATTTACAATACTGTTAATATTAATGTTTCAGACATAAAAATACTATTAAACCATGCTCACTAGCAGTGTCAGTGACCCTCCACAATTGTCTATAGTGTCCCCCTTCAAAACCCTTTCCCTTAGTCAACGTAGTTACCTAGACTGACTCTCAGGTTCTGCTATCAGTGGCTGTTTTTATTCACTTATGATGTTTCTTTATATTCCAAATATGAAAAAGCCTATTCTTCATATTTCTTTCATTCTACCTCTCCTCAGTTCAATCAGTTGTGCCTTCCATAGTGTATGGTTTTATTTATCTCTCGCTTTCTCACTTTCTATCTCTTTGTATCTTACTCTCTATATATTAGTTTCTTCTAGGTTCTGATGGCTCAGGAAAAATTAGTGGAAATTAGCAAAATTGTTATTTCCATATTCCTCTCTGGAAAACCAAATTTTAGAGCAAGTGTGATGGTCTTTGTGGCCAAAGTGGAGGTTGATTTCACTTTTAGCTTTTTGCTGAGCTGTCAGAGGTATGGAATCTTTTTGTCTATGTTTCAAGGGCTCTGCTATAGTCAATGATTAAAGCATAAACTTGTGGTCTATCCTCTCTGTTCAAATTGGTAAGAGGGGTCTGAGCAATACTATAGTGGTTGGGGCCTTTGTCTTGTATGCAGTAGATCCAGGTTAGATTCTCAGCATCCTATATGGTTTCCTGAATCCATCAGTAGTGATTCCTAAGTGTGAAGCCAGGAGTAATACTTGAACATAGCAGTGGCCATGAAATAAAGCAAAAAACCAAATTGGAGAGTATTTTTTAAAATTCCAAATAACTTATTCTAAATACTCATGAGAAAGAACAACAAAAAAATAACTTTTACACTTTTAATGACAACTTATAATTTCAACGAGTCTTTTGCTCTATACCCTTTGTATATTTTAATTGTAAAATTAAAGTTCAGAAGAGTACGTATAAACTCTGTAAAGCATTTATTTCTCTCTTTAATACCACATGACAGAGTACATATTTGTCATAGTAAATGTCCCAGAGGGGAATATGACATGTAGACTATTTTGTTGATAAGAAAGAGTGTATTTTTTCCCTAGTAGTTCCCCATACAACAGACATTGATGGTTTCACTTTTATCCCAGAGCGTTGTGAGGGGAAAATGGATTGTCATATACTAGCCTATTTTTATTTTATTCATTATCACTCTACATCTGGTATATTTTTAGGCTTCCAATGTGAATATTGCTTATTCTTTTTGCTTATTCTCATGCCCACAAACCTCTTTGTTTTCATGACTCTAAAAGTATAACTTATTTGGATATTATAACTTAACTTTCTAAACATTTTGATATTATTAATTATATATTCATTTTCTAAGTAATTATTTATCAAAGGTAATTAATACCATTTCCCATGGATGCTGTAATGATTAAATCAAGGTGGAGGAACAGTCTTCAATGCAATTGTGGGGCTCTCTCTATATTTGTGTAAAGAAGGTAGGTACCCAGGAAGTCAGGCATTGAGTAATTTGGTTTTCTGAAAAGAGGTAACACATCAAATAAGTTTATAAACTTCAGTTCTAGATAAACTTTAAATGTAGTTGAAATTTTAAAAATGTAAATTTTGGGGTGGGGAGATGGTCACAATTGATGTTTATTCCTGACTCTGTATTCAGAGACCATACCTGGCTGCTCATGGAACCAGATGTGGTTTGGGGGATCAAACCAAAGTCAGCTGCAACAAGGTAAATACCCTATCTACTATACTATTTCCCCAGTCCTAAACTATGTAATCTTGGGATATTTCTGTGACATAGAATATGCATGATCCAGAGAGTTTTATCACATACTCTATTTGAATCTCAATGTATTAAAAAAGTCATTATAAATGTATTATTTTTATGATTTTAAACTACAGTCAATTTTAAAATAGAAATTTGTATTTTCTTAATGTTACTAAGTTAGCACTATTGAAATTAAATTTTTCATATTTTACTGTCTGAAGGAAGGTCATACTTTGATGCTGTATAAGCTTCTTTGAAAAAGAATAAAAGTCCTGAACTTGGAGGCAGGAACTTTTACAAGTAAAATTTAAAATGCCCTAGAGGATCTTGTTCTTTTAGATGAAACAACAAATCCTTGTATTAAATTAAAGATAGAAGCAAAGTCTTTACTCTTGCTTGGAATATAATGTATATGACCAATGGTGGTCCTATATTATTCCCTGAAGATCTAGTTCTCTTTACTATTATATCTACATTGTTTCTGAAATAATCTTGAGTTCTCCCAATTGTGAAAATTTAAATGTGTTAGTGTGTTGTTCTGGTCTCCAGAGAAAGATCCAGACTCTGGTGTTCTTGAAGTTTATGCAATTGGGGTGCATCTATTTAAATATTAAGAAAAGAAACATTTGAATATAAAGTCAATCCAAGGCCTTAGCAGGGGCCAAACTCCCTGAACATGAGTTGTGTAATATACAACTCAAGCTCTAACCTATTTGCAACCAGTATAGTATAAGACTTAAGAGTATAAGACTAATTAATTCTCCCTATGATGGTGATTATAAAATAGACACAATGTGTCTAATAGAGGAAGAACCATCCTAGCTAAATACAGTGTGCTAGTCTTAGATTCTAGTCAGAAATAACTAGGCTATAAAGCAGCATTTCTTACCCTGGGGCCATACAGTTGTCTTTTTGAGATCCTAAGATGTTCTGAAGGAATCACAGGCGAAAATTTCCAGGTTTGGAATAGGTATTTAACCCTCCAGTGGTACAGGGTACTTGGTTCATGGAGCCAAAAATATGAGACTGATTATTAACTGATGGTCAAAATGTCAGACTATTGACTGATGGTCAGTAGTAAATGTATTGGGTGACAGGTTCTGTTTCCATGGGCTGTGAATTCAGGCATATGTGCTTTATAGGGACATTTTCAAGAATGAAGAGGATCATAAAAGAATGGCAACAAATATATGTATTTTTGCTTGTTACAAGGAAGGAAACCCAGATAAGATGCTTGCACAAGAGATTGCCCATTTGTAAAAATTATCTGGAGAATGACCAGGTCTATATGTGCATATTTGTTGAGACTACAACATGTTTACCTCCAAAATGGCCATAATGTGACTCAAATGCGTTGCTCCCTTCATTGTATAAGGGTGCAAGATCAAATCATTTTATTTACTTTGGAGTATGTCCTTATATGCTACTAATTACTGGATTTCATACCTGATTTTTTTATTTCTCATATTCTGGAGTGGTTCATATCCACTTGCCTTTAAGCACGTGAACTACTTTATGCTTTTGCTTGGTTAGCATTATGTCATGAATGATTAATTTGATTAACTATAGTCTGTCCTGAAGGTTGATCATAGCGGGTAAGAAAGAGAACATTGTTATGAGGAAAAAGATTATTGCTTATTCATGAAAATACAAACATTTTTGATACTTTTTTAGAATGAAATTAAATAAAATGTTTTCTCAAGTTAACCACTGCATATGTGAGGCAATATTAACTTATTCTGACAATTTTATATCATGATTGACACAGCAACTATAATATGGGATATATCTTTATTACTTTTGCAATATTTCCCTTAAATGTCTTTTTTAATAGAAATAGAAAGTCAAAGTGAAGATCTGACATCCTTTTGATATTTAGTGCTAATACTCATCTTTGCCTTATTCACTAGACATGGTAATATTTTTATATACTGTTCATGACAATGCATTTACAAAGGTTTCTCTTTGCTTGGTACCCCTGTCATAGCTCTTGTTCTATGGTTTAGGTTTATAATTTTCAGATAACTTCAATTGTTAAGTGCAAAAATTTAAATAATATAGATTAAATTTAAGTTACACAGGCACATATTTCATATGCTATGCCAGAAATTCTATCTACTAGTCTCTTTAATTCAATGTGTGAATTGTGGAAATTAATGCAGTTACGGTGACTGGGCAAATGAGTTACTTTATTAAACAGTAATTCTCAGCATCCTACAACTCTCCTACAACTCTATTTCTGTCTTTGGCTGCAAACATTAGCACCATTTTTTAACTGCCCATCAGTTTTTGACTTGGAGTCACCCTAACTCTGTTAACCATCTCTACAATCCCTAGTGAATCAAGCAACCTTAGATGTTTTCCAGCAGTGCCAGTCATTATGGTAAATAAACTCCCTGAATCCAGACAAATAAGCACTTTCATCTTGCCTCTGACTTTTAGGGCCCATCATATTTATCGATATTAACAGACCATGTATGCTCGGTTTATAGAATAAATGACCTCAGCCTTTTATGTCCCTTTTACCAGAACATTCCTAATAACTTTAGTGTATCAAGTGTTCTTTGGGGCCTCGAAAGAAACAGACTTCTTTTTTGGGGGGGTGGGGGCACATCCAGTGACGTTCAGGGGTCAATGTTGGTTCTGTACTCAGGAATTACTCCTGGACTTGCTTGGGAACCATATGGGATTTTGTGGATGAAATTCAGGTCAGCTGATTGCAAGACCCTATCTTCTATAATATTGCTCTGGTTCTGAGAAACAGATTTCTGATGTATCTTCTTGACTTGAGTTATATATCCATACCATATGTCTACTTTCCTTGGTTCCTTCATTCCTTTATCTACCTTCTGCAATGTCACTTGGAATGTTCTGCTTGATAAGAATGGACCAGATTTCTAGAAATTACTACGACTAAGAGTTTACCTCTCTGGGGTCCTTCATAGGATGCTAAATCCTAGGTCTTGATAAAATGTCCCGAAGGAATACATGTCTGCTTACTCATTTTGATGTTCTGCCTCCACTGATTAAGCATTTTGGAGACCTATTTCTGGAAGAATTCCCTGATGCGTGTTACTACATGCCTACTCATTTATATAATTATTTAGTTTTATATAGTTTCTTTGTTAAAATTCTATGACTTAGCCATGTCCTCTCATATGATTTGAGCTGGAATTTCACCCTGCTTATTTATTTGTCAGGGACAAGCAAGTAATAAGAATATCAGTATGTGTGACACTGTTGTCTTAGTAATACTGAAGATGTGCTGATTCTAGAGGGGAAGATGTTGTCTCTGAATTTTTTGAGCATCTGGGATGTTGCAAAGTTAGTATCCTCAAGATATCCAGTAAGATATATGCCCTGCATTTTTCAGGGTTCAAGATATTTGCTTCTACACCCTGGGTTTCTATTTTGAACTGCAATGAAGATATCTCTGGAAATCTGAGACTTAAACAATTCTTTAATCTTTTGCCCAACTGTGTTCAAATCAAGCAGGATGTAGGCCTCTTTGTGCGCTCCCACTGGCTTTGTCTGACTCATAATTGCAGAACTGTTTGTTTTCTGCCATCAGATCCTCATGATCTATCTTTAGGATATCAGCATTACCTTCAGTAAATAGTCAACTCCTCTATCCTGGTACACATTGTCTTGCTGTTATCTCTCAAGTATTAGTTGCATTCCTGCCCATCAAAGTAGGTACCTGTTTCTAGTAGGTTATTTCTATAAATTATTGAAATCTATAATCTAGTGATAACTTGGTGCCAGAAAACTCATACAGACCACTTAACAACTATGACATTGCTTTTGGCAGTGGTGAACTAGTACCCACCCTCCACCTTACTGATCATTTCAGGGGAAAGACCTTTGGTTCTATAGTGTTTGTTTGAAAAGCAGACACCAATTTGAGTTCAGACATATAGAATTATATGTTAGAATTTAGTTAGAATATAGTAAAAAACTTATTAGAGTGGTGGAAGATGCTGAGAGATTTGTAAAACCTTAGAGAAGTCTGACATAAAGCAGAGAAAAATATATAAGAAAACTTGAAAGGAAGCATGTGTTCCAGTCTAAGAAAAGCTCAGTAAGGTCACTGAGGAAATGATCAAACCTACAGAGACTGTCAGTGAAATGTCATCTCCCACAGGCTCTCAGTACTTACCGCGTATAAGATGACTTTTGAAACGAAAAAACAGGGCAACCGAAAATCGGGAGTCGTCTTATACGCCGAGTATATCCTGAAAAACGTCTCGATATGCCACTAAACAAAAATCATATGGATATTTCCACGAAACGAATTTTCCAACTCGATCCTGCACCAATCACTGCAAGGCTGCTCGGACCCTCCGCCTCTCTAACTCGGCCAATCCAAGCAGGCTTTTGATGCATGCAAGTTAGACAATGCTCTGGATCCGAATCTACACTGTCAAAAGACTGTTCAAATGGGCCAGAGTCTATTACAGTATAACCTTTGGCCCCTTGCTTGTTGTGATTGGCTCACTGTGGTACATACAGTTGCAGCACAGGCAAATTCTGTCATATACAGTGAATATAGGTCTAAACCTATGTTTTAACTGTAAAATTAGGGGGTCGTCTTATATGCCCAGTTGTCTTATATGCCCGCAAATACGGTATCTGGAAATAGCCCCACCTCTGTACAGAATAATGGTTTTTTTGAATTGTCATGGTTTTGCCTCTAGTCAATTTTGCTGATTTTCTTGGTCTTCAAAATTTAATCAGAATTCTTTTTACAAGTTATGCTCAACAACACACAGCAAAACTTAGGAATTTAAGGCACCATTCTGTAATCCCTATTTATGTGTCTGTATGTTAAAGAAAATCCAAAATGATGAATCAATAAAAAATACTCATTGACCAAGAACTCTTAACACATACTCACAATGTAAATTCATAACCACATACTCATAATGTAAACTCATAACTACATACTCATAAGGAAAACTCTCCTTACTTCAACAAAATCCTGAATCTGTCCTTAAATAAAATATACAGTTTCTTATGAGCAGAGACTCCTAATCACTTTCTAGCCAATTATCTACATATTAGTAGATCGTCTAATGCAACTACATCACAATAGAAATCTATTTACTCCTAATCATTCTTTATAAACTGACCCATAACTGTTATGATTCAAGTTTCATAATAGCTTTAGTTTTGAAGTCTCCATGCTTGCACAAGCAATGTGTTTCTTCATCAATAAAATATCTAGAAAGATTTCATTTTTCTTTTGGTTTGAGAATTTGTTGATCAAATAGAGCATAGTAAGCATGATTTGTCTTTGATTTAAAATGTTTGGAGTTTTGGGCTGGAGAGATAGCATCAAGGTAGGGCATTTACCTTACATGCAGGACAGTGGTTCAAATCCTGGAATCCCATATGGTCCCCAAGCCTGTCAGGAGCAATTTCTAAGCGTAGAGCCAGGACTAACCCCTGAGCGCTGCTGGGTGTGACCTAAAAACAAACAAACAAAAAATGTTTGGAGTTTCAACTCAAAATTCCCAAACCTGGGATTATTCTATATTCAAGGCCTGGCTTCCTTTAAATGACACTTACTCATAACAGGCTATTAAGCTGGGACAGAGTAAAGATACGGATTGACTACACATGGCTTCTACATTATTTTGTCTTCCTTACGTGATATGTTAGGTTATCAGACATTTTACAGGGTGACTTAAACATATCAATATTTTTAGTGAATTGGAAGACCTGTATGGTTCAGTATCTGTTATATTATATGGGTGCAAGCATTCTCAAGTTGTCTTAGTCTCATGGGGAGGAGATAAGATCTCTTATCGTCGATAAGAGAGTGATATTGTAACTTAAAAAAATAATCACAACTAGACAGTAGGTTTTGTAAGGATTTCTCTTACTGTAGAATCCCCCTTAATTTGTTACCATTTATAACTTTCAGAACTTATGCTCATTATAATATTGTTTGACTTGTATTAGTCACCTGTTCACTTCTTTCTTACTCTTCATTATTCCTTGCACCTGGTATACAGGTGCTTAATAGGCATTCAGTTATGCCTATTAATTATGCTTTGGGAGCAACAACTAACATATATAAAGTATAATGTAGGACAACAAAATTTCAGGTTCTTGTAGTTTACATTGTACTTAAGAATTTTTTTTGCTCCTTGATCTGTTAAACCTAAGTCTAAAAACAAGAAGCTATTAATATAAGCTATAAAAATACATTTTAAGATGATTCCTTTTTTGACATGGTTGATAGACATTTTAACTATATTTAATTCCCAAATAATAAAAACCTATCTTGACTTTTAAAATGACATTTCTAAATTAGGAATTGGGGACAATTTTTTTTTACCCAAAGGCAATTTAATGACTTTAATAAGAAGGTAATAACTTCTTAAGAAAACCCTCAGTGTATTCAAGTGCAATGTTTTCCACCATAAGAGAATTAGGTAGAATGACATCATTTTATCAGGAGGGACATTCAAAATAATTCTTTAACCTTTATCAACTCATATCTTCCTTTAAAAATATTACCCCAAAGTAAATGAAGAATATTAGATAATAAAATGGATTAATATATTTAATCTATGCCTACATAGAGGTTAAAATTCAAAACAGAAAAAGCAAGAGAAAAATAAATGAGAATGATCCAGACTTTGTCTTCTGGCATATGTGTCAAATTTCCCTGGAGTTTGCTTAATCTCCATGTGATTTATACAAGAAGAGGCAGCTAATCTGTGGTATTGTTTGTAAAAATCAGAGATATTAGAGTGGAAGCAATTTTTACAAACTAAAATGAGTTGAGAAGATAAGAAAGTGCAGCATTTAGAATAAATTGGCTTTAGGACTAACTAAAACAATATAAAATTATATCACAAATAAAATCCTTATTGGAAACTTAACTTTGATGTATTAGCTGGCATAAAATTCTTATTTTAGTTTTACTCATTAATAAAATGTATTTATAATTTTTATATTTCCTTGAAAAATTTTATAGCTTGGTAACCAGAAATTTCTAAAAAATTTAAAGAGAAAGTTTCATTAAATGATCAAAACATTTTCTTAGTAATTCATGATTTTTGTCATTGATTTGATAAGACAATGCACAGAGTATAATAATTGGACTTGGACCCGTATTCCCTGAATTGGCAAGATTATAGCAATTCATGATTTTTCTCATTCATTTAATAAGACAATTGTACAGAATTTAATAATTGGACTTGGAATTGTATTCTCTGAATTGGCAGGATTATATCTTTATTTTAGAAAATATATTCTTGGGGCCAAAGCGTGGTAAAGAGGTAAGGTATTGCCATAGTGGAGCAGAGGTAGGGTGTTTGCCTTGCATGCTCTGACCTAGGACAGGCCGCAGTTCAACCCCCCAACACCCTATATGGTCATCCAAGACTAACTAACAGGAGAGATTTCTGAGTGTATAGCCAGGAATAACTCCTGAGCGTCACTGGGTGTGGCCCAAAAGCAAACAAACAAAAAAAGAAAATATATTTTTTTTGGAATTTGCAATCAGAGTTGAATAGAGCAAAGTGAACAGTTTTCTATATAGGGCCCCTCTCTTGCTTCTGAAATATTTGCTCAAGAGTTATATGTATATGGAGACAGCTCTTTAACTTTACTTTAGAATAAATATTACTGAGTTAAAAGCTTAAAATCGTGCAGAGAATTAGCACAAACCCAGAAAGATCTGAATCTGTTTGGGTGGCATCCGGACTCAAGATCAATTCTAAGAGTTATGAAGAAAGGAAAGCTGGGTGAACCTGCCAATGATATTTGACATCATTTAAGAATACAAAAAGGTCACAAAACTACAGAGAAATTCAAGTTATTCTTTAGTTTTAGTTGAACTACTATAGTCAATAAGTAATCATTTAATATTTATAATATACATTTTGTAGTAAATACTTGGCATTGGTAGTTTCTATATTTAAAGTTGAGGTAATTAGATGAGGTTAATTACATTAACTAAGCCTATTAGGTACCAAATATAAAATTTGATGGGAGTTTTCTGAAGTGTGCTGTGTATGTAATACTGGTCTATTAAAAACTACTACTGCATGACTGTAATGCTTCTGCTAAGCAGATGTCCCTCTTCCATTTATAAAGACACCTGATTTACTGTGTTTAGGTGGAGCATGTACATATGTTTAAAATAGCCATCGTTGCATAGAAATACAGGTGCTGGTTATATAATCCTCTAGAAAACTTACTGCTTTTATCTTGTGTCTTCTATCTGATTATAGAAAACAATCAGAACCTTCTTTTTATTTTCACAAAATATAATTTATCAGATTAGCTACATAACCCTGTGACATTTTATGATGTGAATTTACATTTTGAGATGTGAATTTTCCTTTTTTTAACTCCATCAATCCTATTAACATTTTTTAATTTAAAGCAAAATTTTTATCTTATATGAAGAAGAAATAAAGCCCAAATTAGGTAGTACAGCCTCCTGTCAATGGCTGACTTCTTAGTAGTCTTCAAGCAATAAGCTCTACCCTGTATCCATTGATTTCTTCTTTGGTAAAATTGATTTTCACTCTCATTGGCTCCTTTATTATTTTTGGCCCTATGTTTGTTCCCTGAAATTATATCAGTGTTTCAATATATCTACATGTTTCTATATTTTATCCTCTGTTGTTTACTAAATAATAAAGGTACCAGAGTTCAGTTTGAACCTACCATCACACCTATGTTGTTTTTTTATGATAATATATTTTGGCATTTGTATAGTCTGAATACTTTGAAATAAACTTTCCTAATGTCTGACATACCCTTTACAATGTACTCAACATTCCTTTCTCTTGTTATAATAGTTTCTAAGATTTTGTTTTGTTTTGTTTTGTGTTTGGACCGCACCTGAGAGTGCTCAGTGTTCCTCACTACTGATTCTGTTCTGAGATCATTCTTAGCAATGGTTGGGGGACCATCTGGAGTGCGAGGGATTGAACCTAATTAACCACATGTAAGGCAAGTCTTCTGATCACTCTACATCATTCCAGCTCCCTAGATTCTGAGTTTTAATTTTAAACCATTTACCCAATATTTCTTTTACCTTGGAGAATTTTTCAGGAATTCACTTTATTTTAGTATTGCTCTTTTGTTTTTCCAAATGTGTCTATCTGGATGCATTTCCATAACAATTGTACATGTAGGACAAGTTTTAAATATGTAAAATATTTATTAGTTTCTACAATTAAAAATATTAGCATCAACTAATGTATTTAGTGGCATTTACATGGTTAATATTCTTTATTACATTTCATTTTAAATACATAGAAATACATGTTTGTATGTATACACAAACCAAAACTTATAATCAACCAAAATGCTCATCAAGAACGAGATAGATAAAGAAGCTGTGGTGCATAACATAGTATTTCGCTCATAAAGTTAAAGTTATATCTTTCTTGACAAGATGGATATAATTTTAGATGATTATTCTGGAAAGTGAAATACTGTACCATATATTTTCACTCATATGTCGAATATAAATAACCAAAGTGAACAAACAGGTAAAACACAAAAAATGAGGAAGTGGGGTCGAAAGAGAAGCAAAAGAGTTTGTCAAGTTTAATGGCACTGGAAATTTGGAACTGGGTTTAGTGAGTTTAATATACATGTAGAGATAATAGCTTTCCTATTCAATTTTTCAAGTTTTGTTTTCCTGATCTTTTATATAGAAGTTGTTATAATGAAGGGACTCCATACACTTGGCTGCAGTGTCAAGATACTTCACTGTAGTACTCACTAGAGACTGAAGACAAGTCATGGTGCTTGCAAACATTTTATTGTTAGGTTCCAGAAATCATACTTTTTCTCATGCTCCCAGAATAATTCAGTCTATGGGGAGTTTATGCTAGGATTTGATCTTTCAATCTGTTGGCAAGGCAGGTGCTTTTCCACTGAGCTACTCCTGTGCCTTACTGTATTGTGTGCTAAAGGAAAACCAGTGAAAAATAAGTAAGATAAAATTATAGTGAAATGCAAAATATTTATGTGATCTGAAGAGAAACTAGAGTAAAGGAAACATGTATCCTACAGGATACAGTATAAAGGAATAAAGTAATGAGGAATAAAGGAATAAAGATACTGTAGTATTTTAAACTTTACAGTATTGTAAACTAATGGAAAATTAGAATAATATGTAAGAAAAATTATAAAGAAAGCACTAAAGTTCATTCTTTAGATATTATATTGATACTCTTTAGTTGCTAAATCCTACAAAACTGTGATATATGATAAATTGATCAGGGGTATGCTTGTTGAATTATATGGTAGAAATAATGTGTTTAGGTTTTCTTGAAATTTCAAAGCTGTCTTCTAAAGAGATATGTTTGGCAATCCCTCCAAAAACATGTAAGATTTTTATGGCTCTGCATCTTCATCTACTATCAGTTGTTTTTATTAAAAATTTAAGCTTGTGAAACCTGTTATATCCTAAATGGCGTTATTATGCCATCAAAGGTTTACTAAACTGTATGTTGCTAATTGAAAAAAAAATTTAAGCTTGGACTGGAGCTATAGTAAAGATCATAGGGCATTTGTCTTGTCAGCAGCTGACACAGATTTGATCCTTGGCATCCCATATGGCCCCCTGAGAACTGTCAGGAGCAATTCCTAAGTACAGAGTCAGGAGTAACATGCTGGGTGTGGCCCCAAAACCAAGAAAAAACCTTAAACTTAGTGAATAATCCATATTTAATTCCTAAAAATACTGGACAATGATACATACATGCACACACATTATATATATATATATATATATATATATATATATATATATATATATATATATATATATATATATATATAGCAGCACAGGAGAATTAAGGTAACAATACAAGAAACAATGATAGCCATTTATTTATTCTTCTCACAGGACCATTGGGATTACTAATAGGAATTTTCTTTTCTTTTGGTTTTTGGTTTTTGGGCCACACCCATTTGATGCTCAGGGGTTACTCCTGGCTAAGCGCTCAGAAATTGCCCCTAGCTTGGGGGGACCATATGGGACATCGGGGGATAGAACTGCGGTCCTTCCGTGGCTAGGGCTTGCAAGGCAGACACCTTACCTCTAGCGCCACCTCTCTGGCCCCGAATTTTCTTTATAATTAAGGAAAACCAACATTTGTAAATGTTTCCTCTCTTTTTTGTAACTATTATAATCATTACTACTACAGTACCAAGGATCAAACTCAGGACCTAACACATACAAAGAAAATGATCTATATACTAAGCTACATCCCTGGATCTATAAATGTTCTATCTTTTTTTGTTTGTTTGTTTGTTTTTGGGTTATACACAAAGGAAACTTTTGGAATTTAAAATAATTTGTATATCCCAGTAGGTGAATGTTCAGTTTCAACTACATTAAAGGCAACCAATTTGTTAAGTTATTAGTACTCCTTTTTTGAAACAATAAAGGAGAATATGAGAATCTATTCTATACAGAGCAATTATAACATTGATCTGGGTAGACCATAGCAAACCATTTTACAATTACTCTATGTATAAGGGAAAGAGAGCTCATTTGTCTCTAATGAGAGGGAAAAACCCTAGTTTAAATAATAATAATAGGAAAGGGTAGATTGTAGACTAGTGCAGCAGAAATAATAGGGATATCAGATCTTGCAAAGGAGCTAAGCGTTATAGTAAGGTGTTACATTTTTCTGTTTTGACATAGGACGTGACAGTGAAAAATGTATTGCATCTCTTCCTATTTTGAAATCCCATTACATGTTCAGAATATATTCAGTTTCAACTAAAGTGGACTGGGAAGCTATATTCTTCAATTAGCAATAGGGAATACAGATGGATTAAAAAGAAGCCATAAAAGAGACTATAGAGAATCCTGAGGGACAATATTGTAAAAATTGTAAACAAGTACAGAATAATTTGAATGCTATTTTCACAGCAGAAGGTTTTTATTTTGCACTGCAACAATAATGTAAGAAGATAAGAACGTGAACCTTTAAAAACATTTACAAATAAAATGGAGTAAGATACCTAATTTAATAATATTTGGCATTCAGTCATTTAAAAAGAGTCCCAAAGCTATTATACATTTGCAATATGCCGTGTAGTTTTTTGAAGTAATTGTAGATCTTCATTGAACCCTTTTTAACTAATATGCACTTGAAAATGCTTTACAACATTGAGTAGATGGAAAGTAGAGATCAAATTATTTAATAGTTTAAAAATAGTCTTTGTACCACTTAAGCTTTTTTTCTCTAATGCATCTTTCTTTTAAATTATGTTGACTTTTTGAATAAATATTTGGGAAGCATTTTTCAGTTGAGTAGCAGATTCTGAAAGAGTGGAAAGAAATGATACTGTTCATAGTTTACAGGAGTTCTCTCTCTCTTTCTCTCTCTCAGTAGTGCTGCTGGGGATCGAACCCAGGTTGGCTGCATGCAGGGCAAAAGTCCTGCTTGCTATGCTATCATTTCCGCCCTTTTCTCTTTTAATTGAGGTAACATTGAACATTTAATTGAGGTAACAAAAACTTTCTTTTCAACAGTTTCATTAATCTTGTTTCCTGTTGATTTCACTGACCTGATATTCCTTGCAAATCACTTCCCTAAACCTGGGTTGTCTTCCATGGAGCTATTACAAAGGAATCAAAGTGTCTGTGTTAGGACCAAGTGGGATGGGGACTTAAAAAGGCTATTAGATTATGGATATGAAATGTTATATTAAAGGTACTGATTAAGAGTGAGTTGTAGAAATTTGGAGCACTTGAAGGGACAAGCAAACATTTTACATATAGAAAGAGTTCTTGGCATGAAGTTGGATATCAAGATCTGATTTCTTTCAATAATTGTGCATGCAGCATAATATCAAATTGAAGTTGTATGAGAGTTATTTTATTTTTCCTCCTAATCTCATCTCAACAGTGTTTAGGGCTTTCAGATGCCTTACTCGTTCATATTTAGGTGGTCAATGTTTTGATGTATCTCGTAGGAAGAGCTTGTAGAAAATGTTGGCACAGTTTCAACTTTTTAAAGTGACTTTTGACATTATATTATATATATGTACATATGTCTATAATATTTCTATGTTAAGTAGTATAAATGAATGGGCAAGTTTTAATATTTCAGTTGCCTTTGGATACTCTTATAATAATGGCGACATATTTTGCAGTTTTTTTTAACTTGTTTGCATATTTTGACACCAAACTAACTGAGCACAATTTCCATTTATAAATGTTACAGAACCAGGGAGGAAAAATAAATTAATTTGTGAATTGTGGTTCTCTTTATCACTTGAATGATCATGAATGAAATTTTATATCTCATTGTGCTATTAATTAAAATCCAAGTTTTACAAAATACCATATTGTAATCCGAAGAATGATGTGAATATTACTGAGGTTTGGTATTGGTCACTAAAAAACTAAATGTTCCAATAAAGAGAGAACTGGTTTCTACTGATTTAATAAGAGAATCACAATTCATCAATTCACTTATTCTCATCCCTTACCATGTTTTTTAATAACTACACTTGTATTACTCAGAAAAAAAAATATTTTGACACTTGACATATACAGCAGAGAATGTTAAGTGTCATTTTTAAAGGATGCATGGAATACTTAGGAATATACATTAGAATTGAGTAGTCTAAACTGATACTTCCATCTTGAAACCCACAGAATAGTTTTTATATTTAAAAAATCCAAAATCAGAAACAGCTAGTTTATACTTTACTGTATTGCCAACAGATGAACTGTGCAGCTTATTCCATACCACATGATTTACTCATGGCAACTTCACCCACCAGCTGGTTTCTCTTGTGTTTGTTGCTCTTCATTGGGTTCTCTGATAATATTATGAATACTGGAGCACCTCTAACCATGAAAGATGGCTTTTAGGAATATACAGACAATGCAGAGGCCCTGAGAATTCAAGGCTTCAGATTGTGAGAAATAATACGATGAAATGATAGGTAACATGCCATTTTTGGATTAAAAATACGGTTCAATGATTATGAAGTGGTGAAATTAAGTAGTGAAACTCTAAGCATTCTGTGTGTAAATTCCTATCTTTATGAAAAACTCAATTACATCTCTGGGTCCTGCTGTTTTTGTTTCAACTATTTGAGCTAGTAAAGTCTGTGCCAATAGATTCAGCAATGATTTCCTGGTGACTTGAAAGAGTATCCTAAGTGATAAAATAAACGTTTTTATGGCTATTTATTATTTTTTAATTTGGGACTATGTGGGTTTGGCCATACTTGGGAGTGCTTAGAGCTACATTTAGAGAGTTAGAGCTTGCTACAGTAGCATAAAAGTGCATTTGAGGAATGAAGTAGTTATTAACAATATAAAAAATGAAAACACCAACTACTTAGGTCAGAAACTAGTTTCATTTTGTTTTTTGGCCACACTTAGTATACTCAGGGGTTACTCCTGGTTCTGCAATCAGAAATTACTCCTGGCAAGCTCAGGGAGCCATAAGGGAACATATGCCAGAGATCAATCTAGGTGGGCTGCATGCAAGGCAAGTGCCCTCCCTACCTGATGTGTTAACTTTATACTACCGAATCTCATTTGCGTTTTGTTGATTTTATTTCATAAAACTGATTTAGGATGTGAACTGATGAAATGTGTAAGGATGTACCAGGTGTCAAGAGTTCTATTACTACATCTAAATCTAAAGCTCTTTGAGAGTGTTGCACAGTCCTCATTGAACACTCAACTTTGTAGTAGAGAAAATTTGGGTTTCTTGAGCAACCATGTAAATTTTCATACTTGTGTTGAAATAAATTCTTCCTAAAAAGGCCTGGTTTTAGTATGCAGGTTATTAGGTGAGTGATATCAAAGTATTTAGAAGATTGAAAGTGAATGCAATACAGCAAGGACCTCTTTTTAATACCTCAAGAAATCAAAATATAACAACTAAGATTTAGCTTCTAGGCATCTATAAAATATGTATCTATAAAGTAATTACATGTTTGAATTCAAAGATGGGAGAAGTTTCCCTTTGCTTAAATTAGAGATTCAGTGAGGAAGAAAGAAAATATTTTCTGAGATATTTAGAAAATGAAATTTATGTTTTTATTTTATGTGCCATCCTTGACAAGATCTGCATTTAAATGTGAGGATTTTGTACTTTAATTCTGAAATCTTAAAGGTGGCCATGCTTCTACCTATTCATGAGGACTATTTGTTAAATTACCTTACATTTTTAAACCGTTAATAGGTGTAAGTAAACTGTGAGAGAATATTTGTATTGCAGAAATCAGCAAACCTTATACTCCAAATCTTATTTTCTATTACCAGAACTAATTGTTAAGCATTTATCTGCATATGACTGTGACTATTTACAAATTAGCAAGGCCTCCTTTATGGTCATTGGCATTTACTTACATTGTAGGGATCTTATATTCTTCAGGCTATTTTTATAATACAAAAAGTCACTGACTGGATGGATGGAAACTACTAAAACGTTATTTGTCTTTATCCACTTTTGATTAGGATAGTGTCTGTATAGACTTGCTTATTTGGAGGACTACCTCTTAGGATTAACCATTGTGTGGTCATTAATTAAATATCTTATTCCATTTATACTCAGTCATTACTGTACTTGCCCTTTATTGGCAAATATTTTAATGAGTAGAGTGTTTGCACTCATATATGTTGTTATAAAGTGTTTACTGTTATACATACATATATTTATAAAATAGTCATTTTGTCATATTCAATTTAGTAACTTATAATTTAGATTTTTTATTTTTTTTATTATTGGGCCACACCTGGTGACACTCAGGGGTTACTTCTGACTCTGTGCTCAGAAATTGTTCTTGGCTTGAGGGACCATATATGATGCAGGAGATTAAACCAAGATCCATCCCGGGTCAGCTGCATGCAAGGCAAACCCCCTACCACTATGCCACTGCTGTGCCATCATTCTGGCCCCAAGTTTTAAGGATTCTCAATATGACTATGTTGTAGTCAAAATGCCCTTGGAAAGACTTTTCTGATCAGTTTTGTATCAACCAGTTCTGAGGATTCCCTCTACATACATTCTTTTATTTTTAATTTTTTTTATATTGAATCACCAAAGTTACAGCATTGTTCATGACTGACTTTCAGCCATACGATGTTCAAGCACATATCTATCTATATACAGGTATATATGTATATATATATATATACATATATATATACATACATATATTGGTATATATCAAGTACCCTTCATCAATAGACACTTCTCACCACCAATGTCTCCAGTTTTCCTTCTATCTCCCAGCCTGCCTCTATGGCAGACTCATTTTAGGTACTGTGGTTTACAATACTGTTGATGAAAGTGTATCATGCATATCTTTACGTCCTTCTGTTCTTGCCTGTAGTGATCATTTCACTCAATTTTACATATTATTTTCATAGTGATTCTTTCTCTGGCTTGACCACACTCCCTGTTACCTCCAACCCCACCCTGCGGCAAGTTTCCTGCTATGAATCAGTCCTCCTGGCACTCTCTTTCTCTGACTTATTTCACTCAACATACCTTCTTGCCTATTATCTTGCTTTTTACTTCTAGAATGGTAGGTATAAAGTGATATATTTTCTCAATTAACATTTCTTTACTTCATTGGTTTGTTTGTTTGTTTTTGTTTTCTTTTTTGGGGGGGTACACCCAGTGATGCTCAGGGATTACTCCTGGCTATGAGCTCCTGGAACACATGGGACTCCAGGGATAGAACCCATCCTGGGTCAGCCTCGTGCAAGGCAACCACCCTATTGCTGTACTAATGCTCCAACCCTATTTCTTTAATTCATTTTTTTTTTTTTTTGGTTTTTGGGTCACACCCGGCAGTGCTCAGAGGTTACTCCTGGCTCCATGCTCAGAAATTGCTCCTGGCAGGCACGGGGGACGATATGGGGCACTGGGAATCGAACCGATGACCTTTGCATGAAAGGCAAACGCCTTACCTCCATGCTATCTCCCGGGCCCCTATTTCTTTAATTCTTAATGATTTTGAGCAACATTTTATTTGCTAGCCTTTGGCTTTTTTTTTTTTTTTTTTTGCCCTGGGTATAATTTTGTAGATTTTTCTCACGGAGTTTCTATCTCCTTTGTGAGCATTCTAGGTATAATTTGCTGTCAGTTTGCGGTACTGTAAGTTTATTTAAAGGAACAAATTTAAGTATCTTAGCTATGTAGTCCCTGAAATTGGAAGCTAATTATTTTATTTGAGGGAGATAATAGTATACCGGCAAGAATGCTGTGATCAATACATTACCCTTCATCGTCCCATTATCAGTCAAGATAAATTTGATCATGAAGCGATACCAAAAGTTCTTCATATTTTTAGGATTCAAGACAGTGATCATGTCTGAGTGTGACTATTTATATCAGGAATAGATTGACATTTAAGTTCTTCTTTTCTGGTCATTCAGAAGCGATACCATCTCAACATTAATGATAAGATAAAGGGACAAGAGAATTCTGAAGTACCTCTCCCCAGTAATTAAAATTTTATACCTGGTTGTCCAACCCAAATGCAAATTTTCTTTTAGCATACATGGAATATTATCAAGGATAAATCACATATTGGAGTGAAAAACAAGAATCAATAATGTCAAATTTTCCAAGAATTTACTTTACATACGTTTATTATTTGTTTTTGGGCCACATTCGTGATGCTCAGGTGTTACTACTGGCTATGTGCTCAGAAATTACTCCTGCCTCGGGGGACCATATGGGACACCGGGGATCAAACCCAGGTCTGTCCTAGATCAGCACAGTATAAGGCAAATGCCATGCCATTGTGCCATCACTCTGGCCCTACTTTATAGACTTTTTAAAATGCTTTATATACTCTTAAAACGTTTATAAATGTAACTTTTACCAAATGTTTCCACACAGCATAATGTGAACTACCACCCTTCTAGCCTCAAAAATTTAGTATTATTTAGCCTTTAGAACAATGTTATGTGATTTGAGATATTATGTGACATTTCTTTTACTAAGTACAAGCTTTTACAAATGATCCAGATAATTATCTCATTAAGATAGTGCATAATAAAGCAGTATTGACATTCTGCAGCTTGCTTGACTATCTTACCCTGTTACTGAGTAGATTTTCACTTAAGAATCACTATTTCCAAGTCATTTATCAAATGTAATGTTACAGTAACGCTAAATGAATATCAGAATCTAATCAGCATCTAACTTTAATATATATTTTATTCTTACCTACGCACAAATGTTGAAGATTTTCCTTATTTGACATGCCATCTTTTCAAAAATGTTTTACATAGGCATAAATAATAAGTAGGTCACTTGTTAATACCTGCATTTTGCCAAGATGTGCATTGAGTTTATTCCAGTTTGTGGAATTTTCCTGTAGGGTTGGTTTTCCTCAAAGGATCAAATAGACTTTTCTCAGTGTGCCCAGAGTGAGGCTTTTTCCAATAAGCGGCATCTTAGAATGGGGAACTAAAACTCTATGGATCTGTTAGTATTATTTAAAGAAGTCAGATTATTTTAAGTTAATACAATGAATGCTTAAGCTTCAGAGATTAAACAATATCTCTTGATTATGTCTTATATTTTTATGCTTTGCTTACTAAACAATAAAATTAGTTTCCCTGCTTTTTATGACCCAGGAGATGTACTTTGGAGTAGGGAATAGATAACATTTAAGTATAAGTTTATTAGTGAACATGGCCTGTATGTCTGAAAAATTCATCCTTATAATTTTCAAATTAGGACTGGAGCAATAGTACATTTTGTAAGAAATTTGCTTTACAAATAGCTAACATGGATTTGATC